>JADRCH010007280.1:148649-160215 GCA_019843965.1 Rhynchomys soricoides
CAGTCCCTCCTCTCCCTCTCCTCCTCCTCCCAGTCCCTCCTCTCCCTCTCCTCCTCCCCCCCGGCCCCCATCCCTTCTCACACTTTCAGATCCACTCCCTTTCTTTTTCCACTCTGGAAATCAATCTGGAAGTTTTTCAGAAAATTGTTAATAGTTATTTTACTTTTATTATTATTACTTTGTATTTTTATCATTTCATTAAGTTTTTGTTGTTAGATATCTTTTTGTAACCCTGGCTGGTATGGAACTCACTACATAGACCAGACTGGCCTTGAACTCATAGACACCCACCTGTCTGTGCCTCCTGAGTGTTGGGATTAAAGCCATGTGCCACCAGGCCCAGCTAACCTGTACTTTTAAATGAATACTTATAAAGTATTAAAACCTACAAGCCAGTTGGAATTTTACATACAAGTATGAAAAAGTTATGAAATATTAGAAACAAATCAGCTCTTCCTCTAAGTCTGAATTTCAACTTTTGAAAATAAATGAAATATGGGACATTTTTCTAATGAGATCCTTTTTCACAATAAATCATCTTTCATGAAGACTGTTAAAAATAATAGAATGTTAAAGCTTAGTCCACTTCACCCATTTGCTTAATCAAATTCACCTAGATTGCTCTGTGAGTCTTCAGGGCTCCAGGTTGCCATAACCATCATTCCCAAGTTCCCAGAAATGTCTGCATTTGACAGGACACTGATACTACCCAGGATTTGCTGTGGGTGTGGGTGTTTGAGCTGTGCTGATTGAACTCCTGCCAAAGTTTGTGTATATATTCCCAGAAAGGGCTATTGCAGGCCCAGGGCTGGTTTCGATCACTAACAGATCTGAGCTTTTCACGGCAAGCAGGGCGCTTGAGGAGTGGGAGGGTGCCAGGAGGGAGGGCAGGAGTGGTGTGTTCATATCCTTTTAACTGATTCTTGCCGATACTCAGACATTTGGGTCTTAGCAATTTTTTGGTTTTAAAGTACAAATAGATTCATGCAATGAAGCATGCCACCTCTTCAAGTATCCACATAGAAACACATGGCTCAGCTTGCTCTGTGTGCAAGATATTGTGGTGAAAAGGGGCTTCAGATTCTTGAATTGGCAGTTACTTCTGGGCTGGGGGGGTTGACTTGAAAAAGCAGATCCTGATATGGATGCCATCATTTTTATATCACCAAGGCAGATGAAGTGTGTAAAACACGATCTAATCTCTATGCTTATCATAAGCCTCTTTTGCTATGAGAAAGGTCTTTGAGATCATCTAGCAAGGCCTAAAGTAACAGATGATCAAACTGAGGCCCACAAAAGTCAAGGAACATATAGTATAACTGGGACAAAATAAAAAGTTCCTCTATTTTGCTCCTTTATTACAGTGTGGGGTAAATAGTCTCTGGCTTCATCTTCCTCAGCCATAGTTGTTGGCAGAGTAGAGGGGTGGAGGGAAATGCTGACAGCTAGGAATGTTTAGGTGGAATTATCACAGGACAGGAAAGGAGAAAAAGTGAGAATTATAGATAAACAAAAACTTGGCAAACAGTTCTGCTTCATAAATAAAAATACTGAAGGCACTCAAGAGCACTGAGGAATCCCTTCCTCCTCAGAGCTGAGTTCATCCTGCTATATATTATGCCTTCAGATTGGGAAGACAAACCAGGATTCCAACAGTCTGCTTTGCTCTTCAGCATACCTCATTCAACAAATGCATGTGCCATGCTCTGTGTCTGTTAACAGTGCCAGGTACTAGGCAGAGGACAAAGGCACAATGGACTACAAATGAGCAAGGGGCAACAACTTTGTGTAAACAAAAGTACCAAGGAGAATACAGAAGAGAGAAGGCTCTACAAGGGCAGAGACAAGGCTTGACTTGCTTTTCCAGGGGCATTCACTCAGCAGAGAACTACAGTAAATGCTTCGTGGATGCTGTGTTGGTAATCCTTGTACATTTGGGGGATTGATTTATTATCTCCAATTAAGGTATAAGGAAATGGGGGGTAAAGTGATTTCATTGAAGTCACACAGTTTGTTCCAGATTTGAGCCTCCTTTTAGAGAACATCAAAGTCTGTAATCTTAACTAGTACAAAGTTATGCCACAAGTTTGCTCAAAGAGGACGTTACAGGAAGGAGCTAGGGTCAAAGCCTGGACCCTGACAGTTCCTATATAACAAGCTAGGTCCAGCCACCACCCATCCTCAATATTCCAATTAAAGATACAATATCAAAAAATAGAAAATTGAGATGTATTCAATGTGCCCACATTTATAAGAACAAAGAAGTTCAGGGACAAGCTCCTTTCCCAAGTCTATCTTCCAGGTCCTAACATGATATTTGCATTTTAATAGAGGACAAGAGGTATGTTTAATTAACTACTCCTGGTCAAGATGTGGTCCCACCCATATTGACAATCACTGCCTCTGCTCTAGTGTCTCCTGCAAGATGGTCTGACAAGTTCTCAGAATTGCATGAAATCTCTTTCTGGGAGACAAGGCCTCCCTCTCTAAACATGAGACCCCTGGGGAAAGTCCAATTTGTTATGGCCCATTGTTTCAATACTCACACTGAGGGGGCAGAATTGTCTCTAAAAATCCTAATTCGTGCAGGGCGGGGATACTGTATCAAAATTGCAGAGACCTGGAAGAACCAGGAAGTTTGTTCCAGATATAGCTTCTCAGTAGTCCTGTTAGGCTAGGAAAGTAGGTCCTGTTACTGTTTTGTTGGTTTGGTTTGTGTTGGTTTGCTTTGGTTTAGCTTTATTCTTCAAGGTTCACCATGGAAAATAGATGGTAAGGAAATGTGGGAAAACTGAGGTCGGGGCAATAGATAAGATGCTTTTGGCTAAATGTAAAAGTAGCTGAGAAGTCAATACACTGACAGTTTAGATATGCTGCTCATAAAATAGAGGCAATGAGAGTGCAAGATATATTGTGTGAGAGTTTGGGAGATAGAGGAGTCTGGGATGCCATGTAGCTTTCTGGCTTGGTTGATTCACACACATAAATGCTGTCAATCAGGATTAGAAGTACCAACAGAGTCTGGGAAAGATGTCCTAAACTTAAAGGGCATCTGGATAAAGATTACCAGTGGCTACATCATTCGTGCAGTTAGCAACTGACATATGTGATCTTTAGAAAGATAACATTAGCAAAAGAACCCTGAAAAACACTGGCATTAAATACTTGAGCAGAGGAAAATCATACAAAGCTGACATTTCCTCTGATCTTTTCTACCATGACCTCCACAGTAGACACACTGAGAACACTATCTCCATCATTACCAAGACACAGTATATGTTTCAATGTTTGTTTCTGTCAGTGACCTCCTAAAGAAAGGCTGATTCAGGCTTTAAGCATTTGATTCAAATCCTTTTAGGATGACTAGTCAGAAAGAGTAGGGAGATCAACAGAAGAGAGTAATAGGGGTCCTCATGACCAAATGCATCACATATGTGTATGAAAATGGCATAATGGAACACATTATTATATGCAATTAATATGTGCTAATAAAAACTTAACAAAATCCATCTGTTGATTAAAATAGTCTTGTTGGCTTTCCCCAGTATTACTCGATATGTTTCAGAGAATCTCTTACCAAACAAACAATGATCTTGCCTAATGGATCTGAGGATTCATTTGCCTTTGTCAATCTTTTGCATTTTAAAAGTCAATATAAGTTGCTGTTTTAAAGATTACCAGCTAAATATGGAATACACATTGACTGCTCAGTGAGCAGCATCCCATCCATAACCAAAGAACAAAAATCTCTTCTCCAAAAGAAAAATTAGTACAATGCAGAGGTTAAGCAAGCCAAAGGAGCCACTCAGTGAGGCTTCACTCACACCCTGATGAATGAGTGGCTGCAGAATTTAGTTATCATTCTTGCAGACAAGTAGCTCTGTTGCTGGGCAAGACAAATCAATGTGGAGCCACACTTAGTCACCACTGATCAATTGTTCCCTGAATGATTCAAATGTGTTCTCTTGAGAGTTTGTAAGTTTAGCTGAGGGAGCTTGCTGGCTGGCTGTGTTAGCATTTGCAGAGCAATCTTTCTTCTCCCTGTCTCTATGACATGGTGTTGATATATGACAAGAACCAGAAACTTGTTTATTTTGAAATCAGAAACCTTAGAGGCTTGCTTTTAATTTCAGCACCTTTGTTATGGCAAATTAATTTCAACAGAAACTTTCTTGGCCATTTTAAACTTTTCATCACCTCTGGGAGGAGAGTGTCTTTTCTGAGCACACTGACTGAGGAGGGAGTTAGTTGGAGCAATACATTAGAGACCCAGGGCTTAGTGTTTGCATCAATTGTACTTGGCCAGAGCTGGAATGATGTTGGAACAAATGCTAGGCCTATTAGCCTGCTGTGGGTTCAATAAGAGCAAAGTAGGTCATGGTTCTTGTTTCTAGCAGAGCTCTTTGTATATGAACCACAAACCCCATTCTTCAGTCAAACAAGTTGTGTGTGTGTGTGTGTGTGTATGTGTGTGTGTGTGTGTGTGTGTGTGTTGTGAAAAAAGATGATGAAAGAAGTAGGTATAATCCAGTTTTGGTTGAGTGGCCATCCATAACCAAATATAACATTTCCAGAATGGATGTGTTTAAAATTCCAAACACAGATAACACAAATAAGCTTTTAGTGGCTAGCCTATCTGTAAGTGGGAATGACTTATGTTCTTCCAGTGCTCTGATTAGGAGAAAAACCGTTCCCATTTTTATTGCCTGCCTCATTAAGCTGTGAGTAATTAAAAGCAGGATACTCAGTACGTGATAAGCGCTAAACCATCAACGAGTTTGGAGGTTGAGATGCATGGCAGGCACTAGAGAGTGCTTTCTGAGGCTCAGGCAGTCTTCTAGGCACATTGCCTACATTGACTTACATGGTCATTGTAAACAGTCTTATAAAGGAGATAGTATTATCATCTGAGCCACAGAGAGGCTAAAAAACCCAATAAAAGTCATAAATAGGTGCTCCCGCTGAGAGTCAAATCTAAGCAGAGGAGGCTCCTATTCAGCATTACTATGCCTGTTTCCTGTTTGCTAGTTATCTTCTCTATTTCTAAGGCTCCTATTCAGCATTACTACGCCCGTTTCCTGTTCGCTAGTTATCTTCTCTAGTCCTATAATCTTTCTTTATTCTAGAATTTTCCCTGATTTATCGAAGTTCCTCTCATCCCTTCACATCAAATCCCATCTCCTTCATGCCTCCCAAGTCTTCCCCTATGTATCAGGCTCCCTTGTCTATTCTCCCAGGACTTTGCACATTCCTCTCATGGCATTCCCATACTTTGTTTTGATCCTTTGTATAGGGATACCTCCCACGAAGACACTTGGATACTATTTATGCAGAATATATTTGCCATTTGTGGGACCAGTTCTTAAACCCTCATGAGGAGCTTTCCCTGGAAGCTCTTATAAGAGAGAAGTTACAATGGATCAGTGGACTTCAGATTAAGAAAAGGGAACAATCCTGCCCTCATTTCCAACATAAGAATCTCTCCTAAAGATCAGAGGGGTTTGCTGTCTGTGAGCACTGCTCAGGCTTGGTGCATGCCTCTTCCTTCTCTCATGGAGCCAGTCTGTGCCCAAGTCAGCAGCCCTACGGTAAGGAAAATCTTTTGGAGTTTAAATAAGAATGCACCGCTCTCCTGTCTGTGGTCACTTGCTCTTCCTCATGCCCATATCTAAAGGTCATGCCACACCTAATCTGTCCTCTGCATTCAAGTATTTCAGTTCTGATCAATCCTTCAGTGAACCACTTGAGTGCACAATGCAGATGACTCAGAAAACTGCATCTTCATGCCCACTAAATTGGATTGCCCTTTCAGGTATTTAATGGATTGCTTAACAAACAGGCCCAAAGAGCCTGAAATGACGAACTCTTGTTTCCATGCACAGATATCTGCAAAGGGAAAGTACCCTTTCCCTCTTCTTAATGGCCTAAGAGGCAGGCTAAGTCCCCTACCCTCTTGTGGACATCAACTGCAGCCACTACATTTTTGTACTCTGTGAGTCTTTCTATGAGTCCCTTTTACTGCATCACTTACCAAATACCTTCGGAGCAAATGCCCTTTGTCACTCTGCCTTCTTCCAGAGCTTCTATAGCTCTGGCTAGCCCAAAGTCTAGGTACATGGTAAAAGAAGCTAGAGAGAAATGTCCAATTTAGATTTTCACTTAAAGTTGAAGGAAAAAGGCACCTAAATAGTAAGAGAAATATACTGAGCTTGAGTTTATTTTTTAATTGATTTATTTATTTTTTCATACTTTATTTACATTTCAAATGTTTCTCCCTTTCCAGATCTCTCCTTTGGAACCTCCCATTCCCTCCCCCTCCCCTGCCACTATGGGGGTATTCCCTCACCCACCCACCCACCCACTCTCGTCTTTCCTCCTTAGGATTCTCCTATACTGGGGGATCTAACACTCTCAGGCCCAAGGGCCTCTTCTCCCCCTGATGGCTAACAAGACCCTCCTCTGCTGCATATGTGGCCAGCACCATGGGTCCCTCCATGTGTATTCTTTGGTTGGTGGATCAGTCTCCAGAAGTATCGGGGGGGGGGGGGGTCAGGCCAGTTGCCACCCGACCTGGGGCTGCACACTCCCTCAGCTCCTTCAGTTCTTTCTCCAAGCCCTTCATTTGGGACCTCACACTCAGCTCTACTGTTGCTGTGAAGTGACTCTTGGGTATTTTGATCTTTTGGGCTAATAACCACTTAATAGTGAATACATACCATGTTCATTCTTTTGTGACTGCATTACCTCGCTCAGGATGATATTTTCAAGATCCATCCATTTGTCTGCAAATTTCATGAAGTCATTGTTTTTAATAGCTGAGTAGTATTCCATTGTGTAAATGTACCACATTTTCTGTATCCATTCCTCTGTGGAGGGACATCTGGGTTGTTTCCAGTTTCTGGCTATTATAAATATGGCTGCTATGAACATAGTGGAACATGTGTCTTTATTACATGTTGGAGCATCTTCTGGGTATATGCCCAGGAGTGGAATAGCTGGGTCCGCTTGTGTTTATTTTTAAGTGTATGTGTACACATACACTCAAGTTCAAGGTCAGCTTGGGCTATAAGGCAGGATCCTGGCTCAAAACAAAACAAAATAAGTGACCAAAGTGAGCTGCAGTTAAATTCAACTTTCACCAATGACTCTTTTGCTTTGTGCAAGTCTCAGCCTCTCCAAGTCTGAGTTATGTCATGTGAAAAATCAGGAAGGTCATTTCTGCCCTGTGTACTTTAAGGACTTATGTGAGGGTACTATGAGACAAAACATGTCCTAGTAACAGTGGCAAGAATACCTCTATAGTTCTGTCTTGGTGGAGGCATGTAGATAGAGAAGTTCCAGAAAGAGACGTATTTTTTTTATGTTTTTGTTTTAAAATCTGTGAGAAAAAAATGAAGTCATCCAACAACTGAGGTATGATGCTCCAGGTCTAGGAACTTGTTAGTGTCTCTGGGAGTCATATTCTTACAATCTCTTGTCTGCTAACTCAAAGAGTTTCTTCTCGGCCTCAGAATAGATTAACCCATTGGCAGGCCCAGACTCCGCTGCTTCCCCAGTTCTCAGAAGCCTTCTTAGGCTGCCTATCATTTGAAGCACATATGAAGAAATTGGGGAATAAATTCTCTCAAGTTTTCAAGACTTCCTGACAATTCCTTCTTCCTGTCTTCAAAGCATGTGCTATCTAATAGCAACTGAAATATGAATCCTGACACTTTGACTTTTATGATTCTCTTGAAATAATATCATTAATGACTTTGTAACTATCAAAGGCCATTAAATAAAGATTGACTTAAAATGCTAGCAGCAAATATCCGTGAGTCATGTAAAAAAGCTCAAAATTAAGTGATCTTATTGCATACAAGAACATTTTCATTAATATCTCTTTGATTGATTCATCTAATATTGTTAAAAGAAAATCTGTTCGTAGAAGCATGCTCTGTATTACACTGTATTAAGATCACATTTTCCCATTATTTAACTTTATAAAAATAGATAAGCCCTTCTCATTGGAAACAAATTATCACCAAAAGTACATGTTAGGTTATGATAAACTCTTTAGAAATGATATCGACATGCTTATTTATTTATACACAAATAATTTTATCTGGGATGCATTTTTAAAGGTATTATACAAAGTAATGGGTTCTGTCTTTAATCCCCTTTTCCTTCCCTTAAGACTTTTCCCTCTTGTGGTCTCTTTTCTACTTTCATGAAGGCTATGGCAAGCTCTTTTTTAAAGTGGCTACTACCAAAATGTGAAGATAACTGACTCCCCTCCAACACACACACACACACACACACACACACACACACACACACACAAAACCTTATTTTCTGAATCACTGATGCATGCATACCTGGGATGAGTTTCTTCTCACTTCCATCAAGTTTCCCAACAAGCTGTTGAAAATGCCTCCTGGCTCACCGAGGAAATTGCACTGGGCCTCAGTAGTATTAATCTGTAAGGCTTTCTCAAAAGGACCTGGGAAGAAACCACACTTTGGCTAGAATGCAACTAGAATCTATACATCTTGAGTATCAAATCATCTATTAAATTATGTTGTCTCTCATTTGCCATATTACCTGAATACTTAAATATTTAAAGCCACAAACTTAGATCAGGCATGGTAGAAGGAAATCAAGGATTGATGAAACTGATCTTAGATAGCAAAAGTGTTAATAGCCTTGCAGTCCTGTTTTCTCATCCTTAGAAAAAGAATCCCTGAAAGAATGGAGAAGTGAGCCTAGGAGACCCCTCAGCTACTCCTTAGTGCTCTATAGGAAAAAAAAATCTCAGAAAAAGGAAGAAACAAAAAACAACTAGATTTGTCGTCTTAATGTCAGAGGAGACAACTTTACATCAATAAGTATGGCATAATGCTAGACAAACTTGAGTAACTACAAAGTGCCAAAAACCTATGCTAGATGTGAAAATAGTAAAAGACCAATGAGGCACGTGTTCTGTCTAATTCAGGTTTCTGATATGTAACTATTTCCTCTAAATTGAATTCTCCTTTCATTCCCTTTGGGGGTCTAAAGCCTCTTGCACTTTACTGTGTTACTGCTTTATCACACTGTATTATGGGCATTGCCATTAGTCTGGACTGTATTTGTTGCAGGATCAGAATTGTTTGCAACACTGAAAATATTTTTGAAGCATTTTTTCAGCTTTAACCTCAAGCTGCACCACATCATCAATGACAACAGAGGAGATGATCTCTACATCCCCCATCATCGCTATGCTCCTCAGACAGGAAGAAGACCTTAAGAGTGATAGAATGAGGAGGAAGCTGCAGAACTCTTTTGCACCAACATCTCCTTTTCTCTTTTACTTTTTCTGGCCAACCACTGGAGAAGAAATTAGAAACTTAAGAGGAAGTCCATGATACTTTTCTAGAGGAAATGTTGAATATAGCCAAACACCATCACTCCAAAGAACAGAATTGCATTCTTATTTATTTATTTATTCCTGAGTAAATGTCTATTGTGGGGGAATGCACCAATTTTTCTCCATTCATCTGTTTATTGACATCTAACCTTATTCCATACTGACCATTGTGAATAGTGTAGCAATAAACATAGAAGTGTAGGTATCTATGCATGTTGTATTGATTCCTTTGGGAATATACACAAGAATGACTTCTCTGGGTCATATAGTAGCACTATTTTGGGCCTTTTGAGGAACTTCTACAGTCTACCTCAGTAGATGCAGCCTTTACATCTATGCCAGCAGTCTCTAAAGTCCCTCTCTCCCTGCATCCTCTTCAGCACTTTTTGTCATATGTTTCCTTGGTGATAGCCATTCTAATTGAGGGGCATGGAATCTCTATGAAGTTGTAATTTGAATGTTTGTGATGGTTAAGGATAATGAACATTTTAAGATATATTTATTGGATATTTGTCTTTCTTCTTTTGGGAACTGTTTTTACTTCATTTCCTTATTTATTGATTGAATGATTTGAGAGTTTGGTGTTTAATTTTAGAGTGATTTAAAACTTCTACATATTAATCCTGTTATCTATACAGCTGGAAAGTAATTTTCCCAGTTCATAGGCTAACTCTTTACTCTGATGATTATTCTTTTTGCTTTGCAGAAGCTTTTTAATTTTGTGCTACCCTATTTGTCAATCCCTATTATTTCCAGAGACCTGGAGCACAGAAATACATGGCATGGGTTGCTAAGATGATAGAAGCTCAGCCAACTCAATAAGGAGCTGCAGAGCACAGGCTACCCCTTAGAGGAGTCCTACATTGGCAGAGTACACCAGGCTCCACTGCCCTCACTGTGGCCACTAACTGTCTTATCACTGCAGTCTGTACAACTAAAACACATATTCTTCCTTCAAAAGAGATCCAAACGTCATTAAGATAATCCAACTGCTCAACTGCAGAAGAAATTTTAACAAGCACAAGTGAGGAAGATATCTACATTTCATTTCCCAAATGTCTTGATTGGTCATAAGTTATTATTATTATTATTATTATTATTATTATTATTATTATTATTATTCAGATATAATTCAATCATAATAAGATTTGGAAAACATAATTTGAAAAAAATCACATCTCTGTCACCTTCAAGCCCAAGATATCATTTCAACCAAGAAGTCATCTGACCCTTATGTGATTATCCTCAGAGTGACTTGAAAACTAAGTACTTTTGAAAGAGATTCTCTGTTTGGGTCTAAGGCTCTGGCACCTGTTTCTCTTTGAACAGGTTTGTTCTATATTCTTGCACTGACTGTTTGACACTTTCTCAACTGTGGTTCTTGTGTCATTGGAACTCTAGTGTTCTCACACTGTTGTACTTCTTGAAGGGGAAAAGAAGGCACATTTATTAGAATGGTTTATAAGCTGTGGTTCTACTAGTCCAAAAATGGCGGTCTATCAGGGAAGTCCAAGAATCCTGTAGTCCTCGTCATCGAGACTGGATATCTCAGCAGGTCTCCAGTATATGCTGAATCCTGAAGATGTGGGCTCTAATGTTACAGTTAAGGAACAAATCTGTCAGCGATAGTGATGGCAAGCAGGCAAAGAACAAAAGCTTCTTTCTTCTATGTCCTTTATATAAGCTGCCTGCAGAAGATGTAGCCCAGATTAAAGGTGGATCTTCCCACCTCAAAAGATCCAGATTAGAGGCACTTCTTCCTACTTCGAATGATTTAGTTAAGCAAATTCCCTCACAGGTATACCCAGTCACTTGGGTTTTTAGTTAATCCCAATGTAGTCAAGTTGACACCAAGAATAGCCATCACACCCTTTGTGAGAAAGATACAGCCAGATATTTGCATCCTTATGATCTCAGAGTTTGTGTGTTAGGTAGAGAAAACTGTAACTTTAACATCAGTTTGGGCTACATAGAAAGACGCAGTAGCTAGCTAGGTGGACAGGCAGGAGATAGGAAGGAAGGAGACTGGCAACATTTGAGCAGCAGAGGCAGTAGCTTCTGGAGTAGAAAGTGATGTCATGACCAGCCTGGACTACACGATCCTACACAGAACTTCTACTTATAAACAAACAAACAAGTTCTTTAGTAAGAGACAGTAAATCTTTTTTTTTTTTTTTT
>JADRCH010007280.1:160315-185157 GCA_019843965.1 Rhynchomys soricoides
CGAGACAGGGTTTCTCTGTGTAGCCCTGGCTGTCCTGGAACTCACTCTGTAGACCAGGCTGGCCTTGAACTCAGAAATCTGTCTGTCTCTGCCTCCCAAGTGCTGGGATTAAAGGCGTGCGCCACCACTGCCCAGCGAGACAGTAAATCTTAATGAGGCACTGGCCTAAGAATGTCTTTGGAAGCACCTGAGAGGACTTGCCTGATTCATTGCTACTATGTATCTACTAAAGATACTCCATTAACTTGAATTAGAAAATCAATTCCCAGGGTGTTTCTTTTCACACTCAATTTTCAAATTGTATATGACATTTTTTCACTTTGTGGAGAATGAGAAGCAACTTCAAAATTGGCTGGAGAGAAGAAAAGACATTGGAAAGCCTCACATTCCAGGTAGTCTTCCAGGAAGCTGGAACAAAGAAACAACACAGGAAGCTAGAGAAACGACTCTGTAGTTAAGAACACTGGGTGCTCTTCTAGAAGACTTGGGTTCTTTTCCTAGCATCATGATGTCTCACAACTGGAGGTAAATCCAGTCCCAGGTGATCTTGTGTTCTTTTCCAGCCTCTGTAGGCACTGTATGCATATGATACACAGACATTCATGTAGGCAAAACACACACACATGTAAAACAAAGAGCTATATGAATTAGGAATAAAGGAAAGAGGAAGGGAGGGTGAGAGGGAGAGAGGGAGAAGAAGAGAGACAGAAGGAAGGAAGGAAAAAAAGAAAGAAACCTGAACTCTATTGTCACTGCTGACACCCACAGAGGCAAGGTGTCAGCCTTTACATTAGCTATCAGTCAAGTGTTTCTTACCAAATCCAGTGTCTCACAAATCAATAATCTAGATATCAGTAGAACATAGCTACTACCATCATGTGTAACATTGGATGGTTAACATCCATAATATAATCAGTCAGGTTGCTTTTGGCCACTAACCATGTTAAAACAATTACTTTCGAGGGGTCTGCAGGGAAGGGGAAGTCCTGAACAGCAACATTGATGTGGGATTGTTTAAGAAATACAGTGTTGAAAAGATCAAACATTTTCATAAGTTTTCATCAGAGATTAAAGTCCATGGTTTAGACATTCCTCTCACCTCAAAACTGAAGCAAAAACTGAATACTGGGTGAGGTGCGGGTACCAGGGAGGCTGAATGAACTCAATGAGCACAAGTGAAGCCAGTGGAAAGAGGTCTACCTGGGGTGTGGGCATATTCATAAGACACTGAACCACTGCTCCATTCAATGGAGCTACTGTCACCTGGGAAAAGGAAGTACCTGCCATCTCTAAAACAATGCTCTCTGAAACAAACAGCACCACAATTCGTCTCATATTCTCATATGCAGGATACATGTGTGTGAGAGAGAGAGACAGAGATGGACAGAGACAGGGAAGGGGAGGGAGAGAGGGAAACAGAGAGATCATGAAAGCAGAAAGGGTTGAGGCAAAGAAGCAGTGAGGCTGATGGGAGGGAGGGAAGTGGTAGGGACGGTGAACCTAAGATACAGTGATATATGTGCATGAAAATGTCATAATGAAACCCATGATTTTGCATACTAACTTAAAAATTAATAAAAGAGAAAAATATGTTTTCCTGTCAAATCAAATTATTCCACTCAGTAGCACAGTATAATGTTTTTAAAAGGAAGAAAGCAGCCTTGCTCCTCCCTGAGGATGTCAAATTGGTTCATCACTAATATCCTTAGAGCCACAAGGATGAATGCAATTTACAAACCCCACACACCTTCAAGATGATGCTAATTAAATATTTAAGATATAATTACACACTTGCATTCTTTGCAGCAATAAGAAAGCTACCAGTAATAAACTGGAGAAAATAGATAGGTGAGAAAGGGCTTCACTTCTCAACAGGAGGATCTGTAAAGCACGTATGTAATTTTTATGGAAAAGCATTTTACCACACATTTAAAAAGCCACAGAGCAATGGGACCCGTTTTATGCACTGATTTCTGAATAAATTATTTTAAGTCAATAAGAGATGGGGGAGGAGTGAATAATATTTAAATCTGCAATACCCTGGAAACAAAGGGGAGAGAGATATCATTTTTATAAGACATGATCAAGTCTATTCTTAATAACCATGAAAATGTACTTCACTTGGTTTAAGTATATAAAGATAGATGATAGATAGATGATAGATAGATAGATAGATAAATAGATCTTTATAAAGACTATAATGAATCCTTGTAAAATGGGAAGGGAATTGAGCACTCGGAGAAATGAGTTTTACAATTCAACTCTCAAAAGAATGACATAAACCAAAGTGACAAAGTAGAATTTCTGTTTTACAAAATGAAAAAAACACACAGGAAAATGAGAAAATAGGCATAACTAGAAGTAGGAAGAAAGAGAACAGCACAGAGAGAAGAAAGCAGAGTAGTGTGTCAAACGCGAGAGATACTGTCTGTGGATGTCAGAGAAAAGTAGACCCTCCTCCTTTAAAACTATGTGCACTTAAAAAGCTCTAATAAATATCTTAAAGATAAATTAAATGATGGACTGAAATAATAATAATAATTCATAGCAGTTCCTCTCGATAGTTCCTGTGTGCTGGGCCTTTAATTGTCACAGTGGTCTTAGGAGCTAAAACTATCACCCAAGGAAGCCATAGCTGCAATTATTTAATAAATTCATCACAGACCCATAGCTGATGAAGAAAGGAGCTGGGCTTTGAACCTGGGCTCTGTGACTATTGCAAAATTTCTTTCCAGTCGAAAAAGTAAGCAACATCCCGATTGTGACCAGGTTCCCTGGAGAACCACTGTACTCACTGAGCTTCCTTACAGAGCCATGGTGATAGTCCTCTCCCAAGCAAGGCTCCCCTGGCCTCTGTAGACTCTACCCCCACCACCCCGCAGGCCATCCACAGAATTGCCTAGAAGTAGGGAACAAGGAAACTCACTCAGGGGACACTCCTATGTCCTACTCCACCCCTCTGTGTGAAGTGGAAACTGCCAACCAGCCAAGGTATGGAAAGTCCTAATTTTCTGAGCAATCGTAAAGAAAAATGTGCACTAGGAGATTTGGGGGAGGAGATTTTAAAACTCAAAACGATAATATGGAATCATTTGAGACTATTCACGGCGGGAACTGAAAATATTAAGATTCAAACAGGGTTCCTGAGGGCTGAGACTTTATAGCCAAAAATGGAATTTATCCACTCATGGTGACAGACACTTCCACTTCCAGCACCTGATGAACTGAGGTAAGGCTGTGGCTCCAAGGCCAGCCTAGGTTATACAGTAAGACCCTGTCTCAAATATAACAAAATCTAGATTAAAGGAAGAGAAGCTAAATGATAATAATCTGTACATAAAATAACTTCCTTTATAGACAACTTGGAACATTTCACACAATCTATTCAAAGTAACAGCCAGTTCAATAAAGTTTGCTGACACAGAATCTCATTCATAATAACATTGAAATGGGAATCTAGAATAAGTTTAACCAACAAAGTACCGAAAGCAGACATTTGTGAAAGCAACTAAAGAAGATTCAAGTAAATGAAATCTCAAACTAGCTGAGAGACAGGTGACAGGGCATTTTAGGAACAGAATTCTAGTCTTTGATAGGCTGCATAGGTTCTGGTCTCTTTTTACATCCATTCAAGCAGAAAAGTTTCTCACAAAAATTAAGAGTCTAGTTGTACTATAAGATACGTATTGTTTAGGGGTTTTGGTTTCAGGTTTTTGAAACAAGTTCTCTCTATACAGTCTTGCTAGGCTGGAACTTACAGAAATCTGTCTCTGCCTCCTGAGTGCTGGGATTAAAGACCTGCACCACCATGCCTGGCCTTAAAATTTCATTTTTGAAGTAGAAACACTGTAGCTTTTGAATCACAATTCAGTACTTGTATGAAGGTAGAATAAATAAATAAATAATCCTCATGTTTACCTTCCCGCACACATGTAGCAGACGTGCAGCTTGGTCTTCATGTGGGTTCTGAACAACTGGAGTGGGAGCTGTCCTAAAAGCTGTTGCCTGTCTGTGGGATATGTTCTACTAGCTGGGCTGCCTTGTCTGGCCTCAGTGGGAGAGGAAGAGCATAGCCTCACAGGGATTTGATGTGCCAGGGTGAGGGGATACCAAAGGGACCCCCACCTACTCAGAGGAGAAGGGGGGGAAATGGGGGAAGGATTGTGGGAGGGGTGACTGGGAAGGGGCCATGAGTGGGATGTAAAGTAAATAGGTAAAAAACATAATAAAAATTTTAAAAACACTTCCATTTTTAGTATTTATCTTTAAACAACCTGTTTTCTTTTATATATTCAATTTTATCATATTTGTATATATAAAATTAATATCATATGAGACCTTATAAACTTTTAAAATAGCATAAATATAAATTTGTATAATTTAAATTATACTCTTTTTGAGAAATTTTATTTTCTTGAATTAAACATTTTTGTATAGAAGTATAGAATCATAGAAGAAATTGATTGCTTTATAATATCTATTTTATTTTTAATTCTTTCCATTAAAAATAAAGCAGTAAATCTCTTGAGATTATTTTAGAAATAATGGTAACAACTTTGATTTGAATTTTTAAAATTCTTACTAGCATATACTAGTTGAACAAAAAACTAGTTTTTTATGACCTATAAATATATTTATATTTATTCCATTGTATTCCATTTATTCCATATTTATTCCATTTTAACTGATTTCTGGTCTCAGACTGAAGGAAATAACTTTAGTGAAATAACATTTTTGTTTTGTACTTTAACAATGAATACGGAGTGAAATACAGCTGTTTCTGATTTTTTTTTATATTTGGACCTTATTTATTCATTAACTTTTTTAATTATTCACTTTATATCCCACTCACTGCCCCCCTCCCAGTCATCCCCTCTCACAATCCTTCCCCCACCCCCCATCCCCCACTCCTCTGAGAATATACAATGTCTGGGATGAAAAGGCTAGAGGTTCAAATGTAGTAACATCTAGAATGCAACACATTGCAAGTGGAACCTACATTTAAATTGTAAAATGTAGACATTCTTGGGGAAAAAAACAAGGAGAAGGTATTTGACAATGCAAACCAAAGCACAATGAGAGATGACCACCTTTGTGCAATAAGAATGACCCTTAGCATAATGAAAGGAGATAGCAAGTGTAGGTGAGGATGTGGCTCAGCACTTAGAATGCTGACTGCTCGTGCTGAGACTATGTTCCAGTTCCAGCACTCATATGGCAGCTCACCTTCATTTATATTTCCATTTCCAGGAGATCTAATTCCCTCTTCTGATGTCCATAGACTACAGGTATACATGTGTTACACATGAATACACACAAGCAAAATATTCATATACCTAAAATATACAAATAAATCTTAAACAGTATTAAAATTTAAATAACATTATGGATCCTGGATTTAAATTGTAAAATGTAAAAAAACTCTTGGGAAAAAAAAAACAAACAAACAATCCAGCAATCTCTCCACTAGGTAGGAAATAAGATCAATAAATTAAAGAAACATCTCGATCTCCATGTTCATTGTAATATTTTAAATAGTAGCCTCAATTTAGAAACTCTCATTGGCTTTGAGTGTATGAAGAAAACTGGTGCATGGGTGTTGGATAGAATAGTATATAGACAATTATAAAAAAGAAGAAAAATATGTTGTTTACAGCAACATGCATGAACTTGGAGAATGTATTCAAAGTGGAATAAGCCAGCCACATCAAGACAAATACTACATGATCTCATTTGTGTGTAGGACCTAAAACTGGCTAGAAAATCTAGATTTAAAAAAATCATAAAAGAAAAATGTGAAACCCAAAGAGTGGGTATGGGGCATGGAGATATATTGGGCAAAGGATGCAAACTTTCAGTTAGGAGCAAGTCCTAGGAAATCTGTGCACCACATGGTGATTATGCATCTGTTTTTATGGGTGATTCCACAATGCATATGTATATCAAATTATCATACTGTATTGTCCCCCTCTCTTTCTCTCATCTGTGTGTGTGAGAGAAGGAGAAAGAGAGAAATAACTATATGTATTTAGCTAAACAAATCTTTCACTTAGCAAATAAACATCAAATTATTTTCCAAAGTAGTAGATAGCAGTAATTCATAGGAAATTCACATTTTAATGTTAGCATAGTTTATATACACATGTGATATATATGATATGATATATATCATATATCTGATTAATATGTTGAAAATGAACGTTAATAAATTTTTATGATGATAGTTTAATCTCACAGTGGAGCCAGAAGACAGGGCAGCACCCAGTGAAGGTCCTAGGAGGTTCTTAGGTTAGATGATAGGGGTCATAGGTATTTATTATACACCTAAAACTAATAATCATGACAGTCACCTCTGACTTGTCTACTTCAGGGGGACAGCCTAATGATCCTATGGGCTGGAAAGGAGGAAGAGAGCTCAGCATTTTCAATACTGATTTCTCACCTACGACTCAAATACCATCAGAAT
Source organism: Rhynchomys soricoides (assembly GCA_019843965.1). NCBI lineage: Eukaryota > Metazoa > Chordata > Mammalia > Rodentia > Muridae > Rhynchomys > Rhynchomys soricoides. Next base: position 166,782 of record JADRCH010007280.1, read on the forward strand.
GTGTTTTTTCTCAATCCATCATGCTTCCAGTAATACAACACTTTGTGAATAAGAGCAAACTAGATCAACTTTCTGCAGTTAGAGATTGTTGACATTGTTCCAAGGAGTAATCACATTTCTCCCTAGAAGAGAAAACTTGATGGATAGCAGCTATGACATATGTACTGAGGACATTGTCATGCAGCTACCTGGGTAATGGTTTGACATTTAATTAGAGAAACAGAAAACATCTTTCTCCTTTTCCTTCACTAATTCAGAACATACTAGAGAGAGAGATTAGATATACAAAATATACAGTTTAATTTATTTGAGTAGTGCTTTATTTACTCACATTTCTGGAAATAAGGTCTTAGCAGATGCGAACCTTACATGCCATTTATATAAACCCCTTTGAAGTCCAAGAATACTTTTAAAACCAGTTTAATCCATTTTATAAAATCTTAATAGTGTTTACAAACATCTCTGGCAATTAAACATTATAATATTCAAAGTCCCACCTCTCTGAAATAACCTAGATTCACAATTCAGAGATAAAATTAATTGATCAGGCAGTAACACTGTCAGAGAGATTTGTCCCATGTTCCCGATGGTTCCAAACTGGCTTTGATTAGGTTTCCTGTAGCTTTCTTCTGACCTGTCTTCTGCCACCACAGCTCTCAGAAAACAGAAGGTCCAACCACATTTGTTAGGTTATTGATTACATAGCATCTGCAGGTTGCCTAACAGGTGAGAAGCACACACTACAGAAGAGACTCAAATATTGATTCCATTGTCAGATTCACCTCAGCAGTGTGAAGAGTTGTGTACATATGTACCAAGCACAGAAAGATATGCAGAAAGAGCAGTGCAGACTATGTTCTGTCACTTTAATTTTTTAATGCCTATTTTTAATGATGGTCCTTAAACATTTTAACCTCCCTTGTAGCCCACCAGAGGGAGTTGAAAAGAAAGGATACCGGGAAAGTGGACCTGTTTAGAAAGGTTCTTTGGAGCAACTCCTGTCTATGTTGTCTGGAAATCAGTAGTTCAGTTCACAGGTCAGCGATGGCATCTTAATCCACTCTCAAACACTTCATGGATACACCAACAGTCCAATAAGGTAGTGTTGGGGTAGCAAACAGAATCAGCAGCAGTGGCACTACCTAGCAGAGACAGCCAGGTCTCAGTCTGTGACATTTGCCCCGGCAAAACACCATCCAACCATCCAAAGAACCCTTAAGTTTCAACTTCAATGTTCCATGATCAATCCAAGGAGGGATAAATTACTTAAAGCGGTGGGCTCAGAGAAGGCCTGTTAGAAGTAACATTTAACATGGGTCTTGGAAAATACAAGGCTTGGAAACATGGAGAAGGTGACAAAGCAATTCATTGAAAGCAAAAAGAGAGACACAAGCATAGTCCCAACAACAACAACTTCTTCTTCTTCTTCTTCTTCTTCTTCTTCTTCTTCTTCTTCTTCTTCTTCTTCTTCTTCTTCTTCTTCTTCTTTTTGTTTGTTTGTTTGTTTTGAGACAGGGTTTCTCTGTGTAGCCATGGCTGTCCTGGAACTCACTCTATAGACCAGGCTGGCCTCTAACATCAGAAATCCACCTGCCTCTGCCTCCCAAGTGCTGGGATTAAAGGCGTGTGCCACCACTGCCAAGCTTATAGTCCCAACTTCTAATGCATAATACTAGCTGCTCAATATATTTTAGCTTCAAAATCTGAGTAAAGGTATATAGAATAAACCCAAGAGCATATTGAAAGGAATGCAAGGAATTCACATTAGTCAGAGTAAAAATATATAGATAAATAAACTTGGAAAGCTATGGACTGGACCCATATAACATAGATGTCCTGAAAAGGTTGGCTTGCCAAGTGGTGGTGGTGCACACCTTTAATCATACCACTTGAGAGGCAGAAGCAGACAGATCTCTGAGTCTGAGGCCAGCCTGATCTACAGAGCAAATTCCAGGGTAGTCAGGGCTACACAGAGAAATCCTGTCTTAGAGAGGGGGAAGAGTGAGGGATGGACAGAGAGAGGGAGGGAGGGAGGGATACAGTGACAGGGAGAGGGGGATAGAAAGAAAGAAGAAAAGGCAGACTAAAGAACTGACATCTTTTTTCTCCCTAGGACCTAGAGGATTGATGTTTTTGGGCAAAATTCTGACAATCACAAAATTTGCCTAAAGTAACTGGCACTGAGTTCTTAATAATAGTAAGGCACCATTCCAGTTTGGTTTCCATTGTCATGACAAAGCACTGAGTAAAGCCAACTTGGGCGAAAATGGCTTATTTCAACTTGCCTCTTGCAATCTATCAGCCAGAAAAGTCAAGATACAAACCTGGAGGTAGGAATTGATGCAGAGACCATTGAGAAGAGCTGCTTTCTGGTTTGCTTCCCATGGCATTTTGTCACAGCAATAGAGAAGTAGCTAAGAAAAAGAAAGTACCACCAAAATCCACTGGAGGATGAAGATTATCACCAGCCCACAAGAAAGGGTACTCATTCTATGGAGACAACTTGGAAAGATTCAACAAGAGTGCTTAGACACATGGACAAGAGGAAGGAACAGCATCCATGGTGGGGCGGGGTGGGATGGGGTACAATGAGAAGTCAATGATGGCTATCTAACTTCAAGTGTCTCAGTCAGACCAAGGGATTGATGGAGTCAGGGGAGTAGGAGAAAAGAAGGGAAGGAGGAAGGGAGGACAAGCATGCAGTAAGGCAGAAAGCTGTGCAGTGCATCATAAGCTAAGAAAGGTGTTGATGTTTTTCCTATAGGCAGTGGGTAGCCAAATTGAGTAAGTTTTTAGAGAGACAGATTTCACAATCAAGAAAGGAGACTTCCCTAATGTGAAACTCAGCACTATTGACTTCAAGTGCTGTTAATTTCCCTCACTGTTCACCACTATGACACTCTGCTGTCTCAGCTTGGCCTCAGACTGGAAACTCAATTTCTTAGGTGGAATTGTGCTCCTGGTATTTAGATCTGCCCTCATGCATCCATAAGTTCAGCTCTCCCATATCGATGTTTTAATTTGCCTCTTTGACTTTACACTGGAGTCCAGGTCCATTTGTGACAGACTACCGAGCTATAGCTATCCCTCATATTACCATTCACTGGCTCCAATTGAAAGTGTGGAGATAAATAGATGAAAGGTCACTGTACATCAACTATACTAAGACATTGTGGTATAAAATATGAGGCCATGTGGGCACCGACATCTTTAGCAACTGAGGGAGCTGGAATGTAGCAACCATTTTCTTAACTTGAAAAGCCTGTTACAGTTAATGATACCATGAAATTACAGATGACACAGAACTCAACAACCTCAAGAAGACACACTGAGGAACACTGAGCTACACCACAGGGAATGCCCTCAGCAGCCAGTGAGGTCATGGCCAAAGTCACTGGGACCTGCAAAGCCAGGGTCAGTAATCATTACCTGGGACGCTCTGCTCTACGTACTTGATGGGAGGCTGAGTGACCCAAGATGGAGCCACCACCACAACTGTGGTCCAGCGGAAGCATATGCATCATCAAAGAGAGGAGGAAAACCCAGAATGGGGTCCTGGAAACCAGCAAGGGCACTGGTACTAGAAGTGTAGAAGGGTGTGGTGATGAATGAGGGCCTGGACCGACAGCCACAAGATCCATCCTGGTGCATTCCTGCCGCGTGTGCACTGAGACAGACAACAGTCGGTGGCTTCCAACAACAGCCTGGGCCAGGAAGGAGGAGAAGGTACCTTTCCCCCGTGGCAGGTGGAATTCTGCTGATGATTGATTGGAATTCTTCCCAAAGGCGGAATTAACCAAATAGCCCAGTAAAGCCATTCGGAAGCAATGTAATATCATAGTTTCCTTTAAGAAGTCAACTCCGTGGAGATGCTCACAGAGGTGATTTGTTGTGGTTGGAAAGACAAAGACATTTTCCAAATTTTATTCTGAGAAGCAGAATGCATTAGTGCCAAGCAGGAACTTAAAACAAATGTTGTGTGTTAAACATCCTCTCGATTGTAGGATCTCTCTCTGTCTCTCTGTCTGTCTCCCTCTGTCTCACTACATCTCTGTCTCTCTCTCTTTCTCTCTCTCTCTCTCTCTCTCTCTCTCTCTCTCTCTCTCTCTCTGTGTGTGTGTGTGTCTGTGTTGTGGATATAGATGATGAAACTAGAGAAGACACCATGAGAAGGGAAAAGAAGATTTTGTGTGACAAAGCATGTGATGTGGAAGCATGTGACAGTGGAGATGAATGGGCCATGGAGTGGGGCTTAAATCTACTCAGCAAGTGGTTGGTTACTACCATGATATTAAAACCACTACGGGGTCATTGGGCATATCATTCCAGGCTAGCTTATTGTAACTTTCAAAATTTATAGCTTGGTAAAACTGGTGATTGCCTTTCCTCCAGCACTATGAAAGCTAGCCAGTAGGGATGAAGCTTTCAGGGTTAATATCAGCTTGTTTTATTTATGTCTATGACTCACATAAATGGCATGTTCAGAACCAAAGTCTTACCATCAAGTTCTTGAGGGATAACGAAGAGAAATGGCAACAGCCTGCAATATTTGGTGGCAGTCTTATATTCTCTTCCATCTTCTACCCCCATTTAACCCTTTCTCTTCCAATATTCCTTTTCTCCATTCATAATATTTATATCCTATGCCGCTTTCTTGAAATCTCCCCCACAGCTTCTTTACTGTTCTCTCTGACTACTCTTCTGACTCCTTGACATACTCAGTTTAAATGTGTGTGTGTGTGTGTGTGTGTGTGTGTGTGTGTGTATAGCCAATGATAACATCTGTATAGAAGAGAGACCATGTTGAGTTTATCTCTCTGGGTTACCTCACTCATAATGATTTCAGTAGATAAGAGCTTCATACAGGACCCAAAACTGATCAATGTGCAGAGAACAGGAGACTGAAGTGCACTGCTCTAAATCTACATCACATCTCCTCCCAAGGTTTATGCATTATCTTGGAAGAGGAGGCTGAAAGAGTATAAGAGCCAAAGGTATTAGATACCAGTAGCAAAACAGTAGTTGCTTGACACAAGACTGTGGTGATATGAACTCACAGCAGCTATAAATGGATGCACAAGATCAAAACAGCTAAAACTCTTAGTATGGATGAAGAGCTCATGAAATACCACCAGTCACTGAAGATAGAAACATACAGCTTCTGGGAGAGGGTGAGTCAATTTTCTTCAAAGATTCAGCCTCTGAGAGGGTACTTACACTGTAGTAGACAGTACTATATCCATACACAATAAACAGCATGAAATGGATTCAGTGCCAATGGAGGAGGAGGAGGAGAAGGAGGAGGAGGAGGAGGAGGAGGAGGAGGAGGAGGAGGAGGGATAGAAGTAGTGAGGGAGGGAGGGAAGAAGGAAGAAAGAAAAGAAAGAAGACAGTGAAAGAAGGGAAGGAGGAAGTGGGAAGAAGCACATGAAGTTGGAAGGAAAAAGTCTTGGTAGGGAGGGTGGGGAAAGTTGGAAGAGAGGGAATTAGGGATGGATTTGATCAAACCTATCACATACGTGTATGAAATTCTTAAGCAATAAAATTCTAATAAAAAGAAACAAATTGTTTTCATTCCATTAGCTGAGTGCTGAAAAGATGGATTGTTCCTTCACTGAGCTTTCAACTCAAAGCTTAGAACTTCTAACCTAGTGGTCTTCAAGTTATAAGGTACAAGCAAATCATTTCAAATACCTGGAAAATACAGAGAGTGGTTGCATAATCCTCTATGATTCAGCGTCAGACTTTTGGAGAGGAAGCCTAAGAATTATATTTTCTACAGAATTTTCTCTAAAGATGTGTATGATACAAATGATCAAGATCCATACTTTAAGAATTATTGTCTTAGGGAGCTGTGGAAAGTCCTTGACCAACAGCTAACAGGGAGATATCTCACACACAGCACTGAAATTTTATTTAATAAGCTTTGGAATTTAGGATCGCCATTATTGACTAGTACCTATATTTAAACTCTCTTTAACAGATTATATTTTAGTTAGTCTATAAAGTAGTATGTTTCCATATACTTACTTCCAACACTTCCAAGTGTTTAGTATATTCTTAGTTTAGTGTGATCCATCTTTTCACCCATTCTCCTTTCTTATCCCAGTTAAAACCTTTCCTTCACCCAATATTCCCCTCACTACTTTATATCTTACATGTTTTGCTGTCTCCCTGCCTGCTTAAGGTTTCATTTCCTGGCTCCTGGTTCCTTTATTAGCTGACTTCTACTGACTCTTGCCTACAGACAAATCCAATAGAGACATTTTCTCCATTAAGATTTCCCCTTCCAAGATGACTCTCGTTTGTGTCCAGTTGACATAAAAACTAGACAGCACAGCTTGGAAAGTCACAGGCCCTAGAGTAAACCCACTATGGTTGATTTTGCTAAATAAACATGTTAAAATGCCGTTCAAATATTTATGTTTATACCCATAGACTAGCGCAGCTCTCAGCTTTAGTCAGAAAAATCTGTTTTGGGGGGTTTTGTTGTTGCTGTTGTTGTTTTGGGGCAGTAGGCAGTGGTTAATACAAAAACTTTAACTGGTCAAAGTGATAAAAAGTAGGGACAGTTTAATGATCAGCCCTCAATAGGAACATCACAGAGGAAGAAGTGGAAAGCTTTTACGATCTAGAGAGTGGGGAAAGGACCTTTGACATGCTGTCTTCTGGCTATGGTGTTGTCTTTGCACTCATAAACTACAGAAGCTATGGCTATCTACACAAAACCTGCACAATGTTGGCCCTTTGGTATTCCACTACAAATGGGAGCTAGGCTCATTAGGCTCACGCTCCACAGAATAACTCCCCACCCCAGCTAATGCAAGCAACTGTATTTAAACACAGTAGGTCATTTTAAAAAGATATACAAGTAAGAGGAGAACTAATTGAAATGAAGTTCAACAGGAGAAGGATAACAAGAGCATAATGGGTTGAGTCTGGTCAAAATACAGTGGACATGTGTATAACATTGTCAGAAGAAACACATTCTATAGGCTGTCTCATTTGGCTGACTGCTGTGCCGTGCATAAACTTTTCAGTTTGGCATAGTAATAATTGCCCATTTTAAAAAATTAGACTTATTTTATGTCCCTGCATATTTTACTGCACATATGTCTGCATAGCACATGAATTCTATGTATTCTACCTGACCATATGTAATAAAACTTAAAATCAACAGCAAACAGAACTCCAATAAGTGTATGAACTCATAGAGATCTAACAACTCAACACTGAACAATGAATGGGCCAAAGAAGATATTGAGAAAGAAATGGCAATGTTCCTGGAACTAAATGAAAATGAAAATTCAATATAGCAAACACTCTACGGCACAATGTAGGAAATTTTATAAGAAAAATATATTAGCTTTAAGTGCCTCCATTAAAATAAATGGCTTGATGATGAAACTCAAGAATTTGGAAAAATAGGAACAAACCAAAGCCAACCACAGCAAGAAATAATAAAAATCAAAGCAGATATTAATTCTATGAAGCAAGTATTATTCTAATACTCAAAAGAGATACACACACATACACACACAGAGGCAGACACACCAAGAAACAAAAACAATACTACAGACTTATATCCCTGATAAACATAGATGCAAAAATCCTCAATAAAGTAACCAACTGAATACAAACACATATGAGTAAGTCATCTACCATGAACAAGTAGACATTATCTAAGAAATTCAGGGTTATTTCAACATATGTAAGTCAATAAATATAACAAATCATATAAATGGACATAAAGACACAAATGGCATGATCATCTTACTAGATGCAGAAAAGGCCTTTAACAAAACCCAACAAAATTTAACTTTAAAAATCAGTAGCTTTGCCGGGCAGTGGTGGCACACACCTTTAATCTCAGCACTTGGGAGGCAGAGGCAGGTGGATTTCTGAGTTCGAGGCCAGCCTGGTCTACAGAGTAAGTTCCAGGACAGCCAGGGCTACACAGAGAAACCCTGTCTCAAAAAACCAAAAAAACAAAAATCAGTAGCTTTTGTATACATAAACAAGAAACATACAGAAAAAGAGATTGTGGACACACTCCCATTTACAAGAGCATCAAAGACAATAAAATATCTTGGAATAAACCTGACCAGAGAGGTGAAAGACTTCTAGAATCAATTCACTAAAGAAAGAGATTGAGAGAGACACTAAAAATGGAAAGAAATCTCATGTTTGTAGATTGATGGAATCACTATTGTGACATGGCTATCCTCTTAAGAACAATTTACAGTTTCAATACAATCCCAATCAATAATTTCAAAAAAAAAAAAAAAAAAGCCAACCCAGCTCAGAGTATAGTAGGAAGTCTGCTGTGAAACAGTCTCTCCTAGAAATGGCTATATAAACAAGACCAGAACAATGACAGTATCAATTAAATGCTAATGTGGGAGGGGGAAATTTTCAATGGGTTGAGAATTATAGGCAACTAATGAGTACAAAGAGAAGGAGAATTAGCTTCTCCCAGAAATAAGCCTCCTTATTGGTTATCCAATGCAAAGTGGTCAGCTGTGAAACCATATATACACTCACAGCAAACGTAGACTTAGCAGATTGTATATGTATGTATATTTCTGCATACATATACAAATACACATTTATAAAATATAATGTTCCAAGAAAGGTGGCTATAATTTGAGAGAGGGAAACATGAGAGGAGGTGGATGGAGGGTACCTGTGAAATGGACACTTTGGAAAGTCAGTTATGTCAAATGATGGCTTGCTGGGACACACAGGTGAGAGGACGTCTTGCTTAAGCAAACACGTGACAGACTATCTTCCGGAAGCAGGCCCAGGTGAATGGATGTTTGAATATAGCAGACACGTGAAGCACAATTGATGAAGGAGTATAAATATGACCCCACAGACAGTGGGGGACAAGAACTAAGCCTTGGTTTGCTTTGCTCCGCCTTGCTATTCTTCACTAAAGACACACATGTATTGGTTCGCCTTACATGGTGTTGTTGAGCTCAACTTGTGATAAGGCTGCCATTGAGAGAAACTCACCCAAGTACTGCTCTCAAGGTTCCTCCAGCAGCTTGCCACTTCAGCAAGCCTCGTCTCAGGCCAGTTGGCAAGCCTGGCAGTTTCTCCAGGATTGAACTACAGCTGCCTGGTGTCTGCCTGCCTAGAGGGCTGGTCTGCAGCTGCTGAGTTGTATTTGGTGTTTGCTATGGGACTGAACTGCTGCCAAAGTAGATCAAGCTCGCCCCCAAAGAACTATTGCTGAGCAGGTCCACTTCCCCATATCCTAAGGACTTTTCTCTTCCACTACTGCTGCTGGGTGGTGGGCTAGAGGAGAGGGTGAGCCCTTATTAAAAGTAGGTTGCAAAAATTTATGCCTACACACCTGGGAGATACTGGAGGAAGGAAACAGAAGGGAGAATGATGTAATTCTGTTTTAATTAAAAATGTATAATTTTTCAGTAAATTAAATTTAAATTTGGAAAGAATGTGAGGGGAGCTCACATTAAGGACATACACAGTCTTGTGATGTAAAATGTATTCTCCATTTACAATTGAAGAAACTTGTGCCTGATCATATATCTCAAAACCAGTACAGGCCACAATCAAAGCTGGGCCTGTTTAACTAAAAGCCCTCCCCCATCCAGCTCCAACAGGCTTCTGGGCTTCAGCCCCCTTTGGCTAATCCTTAATGGTTAATTAGTTGTCCCATCATTAAAAGAATCAGAGAAAGGCTAAGGCATGGAGCTCCCATGACCTACTGACCTTGTTGGGTCCTTAAAAGAGGCTAGCTTTGAATCAGAACACAGTGGATTTCTCCTATATACATCTCATATTATCCAACATCCTCTCGCTCTGAGTCCTTCCCCATCCAGCCGACCTCACACACAGAAACACTTTATTACTTACATTTTTTCTGTTCAGGGAAAATGAGTGGATACTATAAAATTCTTAAAACAGTATCTGGCATACATAAGTACTATAAGAATATCTGTAAAATAAATAGAATGAACATTATCACAGAATGTCCAGATTATTCAAAATCTATAAGGAAAATTCTAACAGTCACATAAATCCCTGCAGGAGAATCCATCAGACAATTTTAACACACGTGGAGGCACCTAACATGGCTAAAATAAATTTTTCATGAAAAAGAGGTTATTTTATAGATATTTGTTTTGTAAGCTAATTTTTTCACAATGATATATTGAGGATATTTTTCATATCAGCAAATATATATTTACATCACTATTTTAACACACCTATAATATTCCTCTATGTAGACAAATCCATACTTAACCAAATTCTGGTAATGAAAATTTCAATTAAGTATTTTTATTTTTAATATTTTGTAAGTAAAGGTGTAATGGATTTCTCTAATTCATGGATTTCTCCCAAGTCCTGTAGGAAATCTGTGCCAGTCTACACACAGTGCTATTTTTGAGTCTTTATCAACTTTGAAGACTTTTCCATTCATGTAGTTCACTATTAAGTCTTTTGTGATAAGTGTTACAAGTTTGGATTTTGAAATTTGTTGTTTCTGTGTGCTGTGCAAAACTTTTAAATTCATATGTAATAACATCTATCTACCTTTTTAAAATTATAGTTTCTGCCATTAAGTGAGAAAAATGTCTTCTGAATTTTAAGAGTCTATGTATACTTAAGTATAGCTGTGCCTTCATTTTTTTACATTTAAACCTCTGGTCAATCTTCAGAATATTTAAACCAGTTCCTCAGACTCTTGAAATTACAATCTTTCTTGAATAGATGCAATTGAAGATATCTATACCTTTAAAGAAAATATATGATAAAGAAACTAACAAGGGTCCATGCTACTGTCTCCAAAGTGACACACTCAATGCTAGCACTAGAATTTTATATATTGATTGATTTGTCCTTTTTATAATTTTGCTAATTACTCTTCCCATAATAGAAGGCCTTTGTTAAAGAGTAAAGTACTCCAGCAAGAGGTGGGAATGGATTAGATTCAATTCTGTGAGCATTTATTTAGTGGAAATTATGTAATAGACATGAGTCAAAGTACATTGGGAGCTTCAACTTCCTCTACTGCAATGTTTCTATTAGGATGTTTTTGTTTACATTTCATAAATACCCTAAGGAATCTTAAAATTTCCAAAACATTGGCCTTCTGAAATTCTCTGGCATGAGGGCTGAATAGGGTCTCTTACCAGATCAAAGAAAAAGGTAAAGCAGAGATGGGAAGAATTTGGTGGAACAACAAAAGGACAATTGAGTCAAATGTTGCAATTATATAAAGCTTGTAGCAAATAGAGTTCAAACTCTGCCTACCATCCATCACTGGCATGGCAATCTTGGTGATGTCTATGAGTATTTAAATATCCACACAGCTGTCTTTAAATACTGAGTTCCGTTGGTGTACTGACACCCGAGATCACATATATTATTGTATTTTCTCTAAAGAACTATGAGAGACCTTTGTGATTGTTTCCTATTATCTTCAATGTCCTCGGGTGTATCTTTCTTCTGGATCACCACATCCAGGTGCTTGCAGCTTCTACATAATCTTTGTCTTCATCACTGCACCCTGGACTTAGAATCACCTCACCCACAGCCACTATGTCTGGTGCTCTCTCACTCCTATCACAGAAAGGTAAGCAACAATGTATCCAGAAGAAAAAGAGAGTCAATAGTGGTCTTTACTCTTGGGAGATTAAGAAAAATAGGAAAAAAAATGTCCTTTGGAGGTATCTTGCTATTCTGATCATTGTTGTTCATAGACATTACATTTGAATAAGGCTATTGATTGTTTTTCTCTCTTGGCAGCTTACATAGCATCTTCCAATACTATGAGATCCAATCCTCAGGAAAGAGCTTTCACTCAGTTCAGGCTCAATTTCTCCTATTCTTGTATCCATAGTATATGGTATCCTTAGCAAAAGGGTCTTAACTTCAAGTTCTAGGAGGCAACTGATAACACCAGTAGCCCATGTTATTTGAGGAGTTTTTTCAAACACGGAGGTCACTGGTGATGTTTTGTAGAACATCTTGATGGGGTGGTAGAGGTAGAAACATACTTGTATAGGGTGAAAGAGCCAGTGGTAAGGCAGAACAGAATATAATTTAGATAATCCTCTTAAGGGAACTATGAATGAACATGGATGCACTTGAGAAGTAGGCAAACATGAGTGTGAAGTTTGAAGATCAGAAAAAGTGTATGTTTAAAATGCTGTTTGGAAGAACTTAATGTAAATTATAGAAAAATGGAATGAAAAGAAAGGGTCTTAGAAGGCTGCGGTATCAGGGCCCCCAGGACTGCATCAGACAGATGAAAACACAATGAAGAAGTGGATATATAGTCTCACAGCGTGAGTGTCTGGATGTGAAGGGAATGTTCAAGCAGTAGCATCTATTTCTGTTGCAAAGCAGAAAACCAGATCATATGTTAAGGAGAGTGCTTAAAGACTTGTAATAGGCAAGTCTTTATGGATATAACCATGGAAACTGAAATAGAATGCCTAGTTGAGGTTGGTGAATATACAGGGGTGCCCACCAGAAGATGATGGGATCTTTACTCCATTCGGCTTTGAAGACAGGCTCAGGGAAATGGGTTGATTAAAGTGTTTATCCACATATATTAACTCAGGATACCAGAGTAAAAGAGTTGAGACATTTGGCTTTTTTAAAAAGGCAGCTGAAGGTCTATAAAGATGGCTCAAAGGTTAAGAACACTTGCTCTTCTTTCAGGGGAGTAGAATTCAATTTTCAGTACCTATGTTGGGTGGCTTACAGATACCTGTAATTTAAGTTCTAGGGGATCTGAACCCTCTTCTGACTTCTGCAGGTACCTGCATACAGTACACACACACACACACACACACACACACACACACACACACACACATACACCACGTTACCCAGTGAATCTGTAAATGACATGTTTCATGAGAACATGCATAACAAAACCCATAGGCCTGCCTGGGATGGAGATTGTTCAGTTAGTGTGACAGGGCAAGAGGAAGCACTGACATGTTTGCTTGCTGTGTAGTCAGTGCATGTACAGGTCCATGTAGGATTTGGACCCCATGTCTTCCTTCTCGAAACTGTCCAACGCACCACAGGTAACTAACAGGCTATCTCCCACTGAAGGGAAGAGGAAATGCCAATGTTGTCATCCACACTGCCATGGCTCTTTAGCACCAACTTTTACCAGAACAATCTGCATCTTTTTGGCTCTGTCTGTCTCTGCACTGTTAACTTCATGGTAGCCACAAAGTCATTCATGAAGCTTCTGCTACATATTGGAACACTTTAAAACACCAGCTTTCAGGTGACCTTCTAAGGCATCATTACTATACATTATGGATGATGATCCCAAATTTTCAGGGAATATATAGGGATATTCAAATAGTACTTCATTTTCTCACCATACTCAGTGTATTGTTTGGTATTGTATAGCATTGTACAGAACAACACAGCTTCCAATAACATTCTCTTGATCTCTGATATAAAGTCATTACATTCTTAAGATGGATGATCTTTCTATGTGGCCAGTACCCTTTGCATGCCATAGACTAATACTAGAAAGGAGTATGGGTAACAGGTATAGCAGCACAGTGTGAGGGGTTATCAAATTCAAATAAGAAATGTCCCTCTATCTTGTGGCAAAGATTAAGGTCAACCTAGGAAAGTACTACATTGCTATATTGATGGAAGGTATGAAAATCTATTAATCAGAAAGTTTTTATGGGAATGCATAACAATAATTACAAAAGGAAACAGAAAAAAACAGACATGACCATTGCAAGAACAACAGACTAGCAAGTGGCATGAAGCCTGATTCTAGGTCCCTAGAGTGGTATGTAAGCAAAGAGGAGGTACATGAGATAAATTATACCTATTATCACCTCCCCTCATTTAATACTGTAGATAAAAATGTCACCATTACCATGGTCTGAATGTACATGTGACACAAGGTGAATAACCAGGAGCCCAGTGTGCTAAATGTGTTCTTCGTCTGCAGTGACATAATCACAGAAAATTGTCATGAGAGCACTCTCTGGTAGCCTTGTCCAATGCTACCAACAACTGCTTTGTGCTTTGTAGACAAGGTAGGGATTATAATCTCAATTTAACCCACAGGAAAACATGACATGACTTGCCTATGGCCATAATAGAACTTTTAAAATTATATATATACTGAAATTATAAACATCAGTTCTTTCTTTCCTTTCTTTCCTCCAAAGCCTCCCATATACTGATCCCTTCTCTCTTCCAAATACATGGCTTCTTTTTTTCATTAATTAATGTTATATGCATGAGTGTGTAAACAAGTGCATACACGCATGTGCATGTGCATACATGGGTACATGCATGCATGTGTGTGTGCATTCCTACACACATAAGTACAACCTGTTCAGTCTGTATAGTGTTAATTTGCATGTACATTTTCAGGGCTGATCATTGCATAACCACAAGCAACTAAGGAATGTTGACGGTGGGAGAAATAGTCTTCCTTTTCAATATCATGGACAAGATTCTCACCCCTCTCTCTCCTCTTGAGACTTGATGAATCAGTATTGCTTTGTTCCCCTATGAAATACCCCTTTCTCAGTGCCATGGACATCACACTTTAGGAAGGGTTTCTAGCAAGAGGGCTTTTTTCTCTTTTCTGTGCTCACTTTCCATAGTCAGATTGCAATGCAGTTTTTGCACAAATTAATATAAGTTCTACTTGAGAGTAAACTTGGGCTCCAGGCAGAAGTCTGGCAAACATGTAATGAAATTGTTCTGCCTCTCCTTCTTTAAGTGCCTGCTTTCTTAGTGTGCTTCCCTGCTAAACTGCACCAGTCAACCACACATGCTGCATTTAGGAAAGTGCTGCTCACAACACAGGCATTGAAAGCCCAGGCTTTAGGTTGCGAAGCAATGTATGGTATTGAAAAGGGGAAAAAAATGAATGTGCATAGGAAAGTTTGCCTTTCACAGAGCCAAGTGTTTCCTCTTGTATTCTCCTGGACCTGCTTTCAAACTCTGTTTTGTTGCTTTACAAAAAGATTGTTTCTTCATTAGCCTTTAAACTGTGCTGATAATAGACTGGAATTCCTTAAGAATTTCAGAGTGGAGGGATGGGAGTGATGCAGTGGGCTTGTACTGTTAGCATCTTATCAAGGAGTTCTCAGGATTACTGTGTTTTCCAGTAATTTATGGCAGTAAAACAATTGACTCATTAATATCTTGATCTAGTGTTTCTTATGTGGTATAGAAACCCATTTCTCAAATTTGTAGTTGTCAATATAAATGCATTCTATTTCTAAGCTTCAAAGTTACACTCTAGTGTTGCTTCCCAAGTGAAGTCATAAAAAAAGCTCCATAACTAATGGGAGCTTATATGAATGAACAATCTGGACCCTTCTTTGTTTTGAAATACAAGGTCTCACTATGTAACTTATGCTAGTCTTGAACTCACAGCAATCCTCTTGCTTCAGCCTCCAACAGACTGGTATTACAAAGTTCCACCATTCCAAGCTTGTTCTAATTTATTTACTTATTGGTGGTACTTTGGATTGAACCCAGGGCCTCCCATGTGTAGACAAGCACTTCGCCACTGAGCTGCAACCCAGTCCTTGGACACCCTTCCCCTGAATAACGACCATGAGCCCTCACCCATTGTTTCAAAAGTAATATGTTTCTTAACCTGATACACAGTTCTTCCCCAGCTTACATGCAGCTACTTTCCTCTTAAAAACTTTTCTTCTAACCTGTGGGTGTAGTCGCTGCCATTGTGAAAAAGTGAAGCAGAGAGAATAAGATTCAGTCCACTGTGTAGCAGGAGTTCTATGAGAAGGCATGCAGTTCTGGAATTGCTTCCTATTATAGAGGACCATTCCTACACTAAGAGGTCATATTTAACAACAATATCACAACACATGGCTGAAAATGGAATAGAAAATATAAGAAAACCCCACCTCCAACAGTAAAAACTTACAGGAATTTCTGAAACAGTCAGAACAACCACCATCAGAGTGGTGTAATGTGAGACAGACTCAGCCAGCCACTGTTAACTTTGAAGATACAGCTTGTCCCCTAGACCTGCACTGTAAGATAATGAATTTCTACTGCTTTAAGCTACCAAAAAGTTAGAATTTTGTCACAGTGTCAATAGGAAACCCAGTGGCTAACTCACAGTAGTAATGAAAGCCACTTGCCTGTTTTGAATTTATACATGCTATTTTTATGTTCCAACTATTAAATTTAACTTTCATTGGCCTGTCTTTTTGCATGTACTATATATCTTTTTCCCCAATCACAGTTGTCACAAACATAAGTAATATCAAAGAATTTGATGAGAGCTGGAGAGGTTTTTCCCACTCTTCCGACCTTTACTAGTTGATATTTACAGCTAAGTAGGCATCTTGCTTTCCTTTGAGTCCAGATCTCCACTGATACACTCCCAACACAACCTTAGGCTGAATATATCCAATAGAAAGGAGATCCCTAATCCTAGGGCAACTGTCCTACTTATTTAAGAAATTTATGACTCAGCAAACTGGTTCTTACATGGAGTTGCTTTTCAAAGTCTTCTACCACCTTGTTCTAAGTCCTGTAATCATCTCCTTTAGTGTGCTGAATTGATGACAAACATTGCGTAAAATGCAGCTACTATAGATGAATCAATGTTGTTTACTGTGATTATGACCTGGGAAGGGAGTCTTGGTTTTCATTAGATTGGCTTGTGGGCATGTCTAGGGAGGGGATGGTTTCTGATGAACCTGTCTGAGGTAGAAGACCTGCTCCCTGCAGGTATCTCCCCCTGGGTAGAGGATCCCAGACTGTATAAGAGTGGAAAGAGCAGATCTCAAGTTAGGACAGTTATTGGTTGGCCATTTCCTCAGTCTCTTCAACATCTTTGTCCTTGTACTACTTGTAAGCAGGACAAATTTTAGGTTGAAGGTTTTGTGGGTGGGTTACCGTCCTTATCCCTCTCATGAGAGTTCTGCCTGGCTAGCAGAAGTAGCCACTTCAGGCTCCATATTACTAACTGCTAGGAGCCTCAGAGTCATCATGTTGTAGACTAATGGACCCTCCCCAATTCCAGGTCTCTAGCACATCCTAGAGATGCCCACCCTTGCTGAATTCCATTCACTCTCCAGGCCCTCTCTCCCAGGCTCTCCATACCTGTGATCCTGTCCCCTAACTGGGCTGTCTTGACTGGCCTCAGTGGGAGAGGAGATACCTAGTCCTGTAGTGACTTGAGGCATAAGGGTGGGTTGGTACCCAGAGGAGACCTCACCCCTCTCAGAGATGAAGGAGAGGGATGAGTGGGGGTGGGACATTTGAGGGGGGACTGGAAGGAAAGTGGGGCTGCTAATGGGATGTAAAGTGAATAAATAAATAAATAAATAAATAAATAAATAAATGGGAAAAAGTGTGGAGATAGTGAGCCTGGCACTATCATGGTTGCATTAATTCATTAGTTTCAGCCTTTGATGATGGATATGCCTACCTGTGTATATGTTAAGTTCTTGCTGCCTTGACTTTCCTACAGTGATGGACTATGACCTGGAACCATGTCTTTCTCCCTTAAGTTGCTTCTGTCAGCATATTTTATCACAGCAATAGGCAACAAAACTAAGACAGTGATTAACAGATCCTGTGATTAACTTCCTGACTGTATTTCCCAAGGGTAAATGGGGTGGGACTGACTTTGTACCCTATGAAGAGAGATACAAATTCTGGAGACCATGCATGATCTCTATAGAAGTGTTTCCATGCATATGAACAACTGACTGGATAGAGGCAAGCATCTTCTCTGTTTCTTGAGAACAGAGAAAACTGTTCAAAGTATTCATAAAGTAAGTTTTGGCTCAAGGTTTGTCCCTATGTTTGAAGTTCCCTGAGTGCTCAGAAAGGTGGTTAAGATTAACTGAGTTTTACATGGCTATCTTTCAGACACTTTGTAGCGAGCTGTACTGAGTTGGATGCTAAGCAACTTCCTTCTAAGAAAAAGGGCACACTCATTTTCCAACACTTAACATGCTTCTCAAGTGCCACATTATAAGCATGTGTCACACCACTCCAACTTGTCTTCTTATATGAACCCATCAATGTAAATACCGAAGCTAAAGCTCAGTCCACGTTTCCAGATCTTCCTTTCAAACCTCAGTCTCTCTGCTTATAAATGAGAGCACTTGGTACCATCTATATAGACACAGAGATACATAAATATCCATATATTCTATGTGTGTGTCCAATCTAGCATGTTTAACAAGTTTTACTCTGCCAGTTTAATTCACACTTTTTGTTTATCCTTTTTAAGCAACCCTGTCCACTGTGTCCCCATGCTCTTTCTGAATGGCCCATTCATCTCCACAGTCACATGCTTCCACATCACATGCTTTGTCACACAAAATCTTCTTTT
>JADRCH010007280.1:190157-206784 GCA_019843965.1 Rhynchomys soricoides
TGACTTTGGCCATGACCTCACTGGCTGCTGAGGGCATTCCCTGTGGTCTACCCTATGTTCCTCAGTGTACCTTCCTGGGGCTGTTGCTGTCTTCATAATCAGTTAGATTGGTACCAGGTGATACCTGAGAAATACACATTTTAAACCAGCTCCCTATATTATACATTTATTCATGTATTGATTTTCTGTGCATGAGTGTTTTGTCTACATGCATGTCTGAGGGCCACATGTGTATCTCATTTCCTCAGAGACCAGGAGAGTGCATTGGATCCCCTGGGATAAGAGTTATAGATAGAAGGAATTAAACCCACATCATCTGGAAGAGCAGCCAGTGTTCATAACCACTGAGCTGTCTCTCCCAGCCCCCTATTTGCTCATCTATATGATTCTTACAGACTCTAAAGTTGGTAAAGTGTCTAAGTTTGTGGTACTCTAATAATATCTTGCTTGGATGGATGAACCAGTCACTATACTTACTTACTTACTTACTTTCTT
Organism: Rhynchomys soricoides; assembly: GCA_019843965.1. NCBI lineage: Eukaryota > Metazoa > Chordata > Mammalia > Rodentia > Muridae > Rhynchomys > Rhynchomys soricoides. Next base: position 190,653 of record JADRCH010007280.1, read on the forward strand.
TCTTTCTTTCTTTCTTTCTTTCTTTCTTCTCCACTACTCAGATTGGTCTAAAAAGCAAGTGGATTACTCAAGTGCAACCTAATGAAACTTAGGAAAAAACTGAACTTGAATTTTAAAAATAAAAACATAAATATGATTCCATGGGAAGGGGGATGGGATAGGGAGTTTCCCAGGGGAAAACCAGGAAAGGGAATAACATTTGAAATGTAAATATAGAAGATATCCAATTTAAAAAAAAACTGAAAAAAAGAAAAGAAAGAAATGGACAGAACTACAAAAATACAAAGTCACAGATTGGAATTTACTCGAACTTTTAAGCCATAGTGCCTGGTTCTCTGCTTGTTTTCATGAGCTCTGTATACATTAGGCAGAAAAAAAAAGACAATACTTTGACTTTGAGGTCTAGAAATTTTAAGATTGATATTGTTGGGCCTGTCCCATGCCTAGTTCCCCTGCAGTGATTGGCAAGCGGCCTGCACCCCATGCCCCGCAGGCAGGTGAGTACCAGGGGTCCCCAGCTCAGCAGGGCGGGACATGCACTTTGGCTGGATGAGGCATCACCACCCCCTCCCATGCCCGGTGAGATCCCCTCCACCCGAAGTCTCAGCCACACCCAGCAGCCCCTGCTCCTCCTTGGGGACACTGATGGTTGCAGGGAGCACCTCCCCAGCACAGGGACAGGGAGTGCTGCACATGGCCTGGGGCAACCCTGGCCATAGGGGCAGGAAAGTGAGGACCCAGGTCTGACAGGGTGTGCAGGGGCCCTGGGTTCACAGCAGCGACCTCGGCATTGAGAGTAGCTTTGGCTGCAGAGGCCCCATTCCTTGCTAACTTCCCCACGCCCTCCTGCACTGGGCGCTGTGTTGCAGAGCCAAGCTGGGGCTGCAGGGGGTCTGAGCCAGGGCTCAGCCCTGGGGGACAGCCTGAACCAGACCCTGATGGGAGTGTTCTCTCATTCCCAATGTCCCGAGGGCGAGATGGTGGGGTCCGGGCAGTGGTAGTACTGGGTCCCATTCTGACCCTGGTTTGGGCCTTGGGGACAAACCTGAGCCTGACTCAAGTTAGAACTTCCGTATAGGGGTGACCCAGCAAGACCTGTTTGACCCTGCCTCTGCCCTGCTGTTGCTGACGTGGAGCTTTGCTATTGGCCCTGTCAGTTACCCCTTCCCAGCCTCCTATGTCATTTATTCCCATACTTAAGTGCCCACCCCCTTTGCCTTCTCTATATAAGCGAGAGAGATTGCTACAATAAAGTTGAGTTCCTGCTTCGACAAGACTCCCTGCCTGGTGTGTTTCTTTTGAGCCATGAACACTCGCCATCCTGCTCAGCCTCAGACAGACTCAGCTGGACCAGGTTCTCTCCTGTCACCTGGACCTGCTTCTCTCCTCTCACCTGGACCTGCCCACAAGGAGCCAACAGATATAAGCAGAGAAGTGTCCCAGCAATAAAATTAAATTATTTGCCTTGCATTTGGTTACTAGATTTATTTAGCAATTGTTTTCTCTGCAGGAAATAATTTTTCTCACGATAATAGTATATATCTCAAGTAATTCATTGTATAGTATACTTTGCTATGAATATAACTAATGGATTTTTTAAGAATCCGTTTTTGTTTTTGTTTTGCTTTTTTGCTTAGCTTCTTTATCCACAGCCAACACCACCTGCCATTCAAGCATGTTCTGATAAATGCCACTGCATCTAAATCTGCCAACTCTTTCTCAAGTCACTTTCCTGTCAGTAGATCTAATGTATGGCTCCAGGTGAGCTCTAGTTCACCTTTCTAGAGGCTGCATGCATTAAAGTGAAACATCTTTCCCTTTCAGCATTATGTATGACTGAAATCCACATGTTCATTGCTGATACGTGCATGTGACATTTGCTGAGTGACATAATAGTTTTCTAATGCTAGAATATTTCTTTCATTCTCAGTGATACTCAAAAACACACTGGCTATGAACACAACTCCTCGTTGTTTCACTTGAATTACTAATCTTTCCACTATCACATTAAATCCAGACAATAAGCCAAGCCCCACTTTACTTTGTTTTCCAGTTCTCATGATGTAAGTACTCACACTACAGATGATTTCAAATAACAAGCATTCACTGGGCATGGAGTTGGAAACAGATGCTCATTAGCATCCCACTATATACTGTGCATGATGCTATATAGAATTAAACAACAGTAAGGTCATATATATTAGTAAACATCACAAAAGAATGAGCAATAATAAGTTTGGGGTGCCCATTCCTTTTTGTAAATATTATCTATTTACTTACAATTTTATAAAATTTAATTTTGAAAATGACTGCTTTAGCAGCCAACTAACAAAATTTCTGAAAATTTATCACTCTAATCTCCATAGTAACTAGGACTTGGTTCCACCACACACACCCTTCTGTCTCTCTCTGTCTCTGTCTCTGTGTGTGTCCTCATCTCTGTCTCTCTGTTTCCCTCTTCTTCTGTATGTGTTTACACATGTACATGCATGTGTATGTGCACGTGCAAGCCAGAAGATAACATATGTGATTCCTCAGGCACCATTCACCTTGGTTTTTGTTTGTTTGATTTGTCTTGGGTTTTTTTGTTTGTTTGTTTGGTTGGTTGGTTTTTGACACAGGCTCTCTCACTTGCCTGGAGATCACCTAGTAAGCTCTGTTGGCTAGTCATAGAGCCCCAGATATTTATGCATATCTGCCTCCCTGGTGCTAAGATTATGAGCACGCATAATCTCATGCTCATACTCTGGTCAGTACCTGAATCATTTCTCCACTCCCAATCCCCATTTCTTACAGTCATTTATATTCTGTATCTAAGAAGCCAAAATTCTGGAAGATAACTCAATTTCCTTTTGACAATGAAAACCTGTAAATATACCCAAAAGCTGGTGGAGTTGTATAATGGAACTTCATGTCTCACCACTAAGCTGTCCTATCACCAACATTTTGTTAAACTTATCCAGTTGTTTATACTAGCTCTTTCAGCAATGCAGAAGTGGGTGTGGATGAGTTAATTGTTGCCAAGGAAAGCAGAAGCATATTCCTTAATCCAGTAACTGCAGGTGCATTGCCTTTGCTCAGGTAAATAGCTCCCACCTATGCTAATGCAGGCCACCTTAATTAAATGCAGTAGTGCACAAAAGTCAAAATAAATTAAAGTAGGGGGTTGGGAAGAAAAAGAATGGGGTTGGCAGGAGAGGGAGGGAATGAGATGGAATAAGGAGGGGAGGGAAGTATGAGAAAGACAGAAAGGAAAAGATGAGAAAACTATTAACAATCCCAGACAATATGAGGCACAGGTCTCTTCTTCTTCAGGAAAGAACTAGTAAGCCAGTGGGCAGTGGTGGTGTATGCCTTTAATCCCAGCACTCAGGAAGCCAAAGTAGGAGAATCTCTGGATTCAAGGCCAGCCTGGTCTACAAAGTGAGTTCCAAGGTGGCCAGGGCTACACAGAGAAACTGTCGGAGATGAGGAGGTGGAGGAGGAGGAGGAGGAGGAGAAGGAGGAGGGGGAGGAGAAGGAAGGGGAGGAGGAGTGAGCCTGTCTCACAGCTAAATTGACATATTTACTATTATTTGTCTAGTGGCTTTCTGTAAATTAGAAGGTATCCAAACTACAAAAAAATTCATTTTTAAAGGGTTAGGTAAAGGGGCTGGAAATGTACTTGTTGCCAAATTCGATGACCTAAGTTTGGTTCCCAAAAGCCACAAGTTGGAAGGTAAAAACTGACCCCCACAAGTTTTCCTGTAGCTTCCACACAAACATTGTGGCATGCCTAGGCCTACATCCACATCCAACCCACACCCACACAGATGTGGTTAAAGACCCCATGTACAGCCATGCCTGGCTTTTTACACAGGTGGTTGGGATACAAATTCCTGTCCTCTTGCCTATGCAGCCAACACTCTTGCCCACTGGGCCATCTCCCCTGCCGTTTTAAATATTTGTAAACATGTGGTTCAATGGCATTAAGCCCACTCATTCGTATGTAGACTTGCTACTACCCATCTTTAGGACTTTGTTACCTTCCATAGCTAAAACTCTGTTCCTGTGATCCAAATGCTTTTTGATTGCTGGGAATGCCAGTCTGCTATCCAACTATGCTTAGCCTTGTCTTGCCTGGTTAACTGGAGGGGAAAGCTCCACACACTCTGTGTCTCCTCAATGCAGGAAAACATGCCCTGTGCTCAAATCATGTTCCCTTTTCATCTTGCTCTTGCTCTTCATGTCCATGATGCTGCTTTCTTCCTCCCTAATTCACCTTCATAATTGTTCATCTTAAATCCTCATCTTACAGGTCTTAGAAAATGCAAACTGCGTGAGATGTGAGATGTCCAGCCTTCTGCTCCTGTCTCTCTTCCCTCCCTGCTTCCTCTTGAGAAGAATATCACTTTTCTCCTCTCCTAAGGCTCCAACAGCTACCTCTCTGGCCTTCTACTTCTTAATGCACATATTGGACATGTTCCTATGCTTGGATATGATTTACATTTGTGTCATTTTAATGAGTCCTTCCAGGCTGTTTTCAAATTCCCTCTGTTCCCCTCCCTGCCTACCTACAACTCTCCCCATGAGAATGTCCTCCCCTAGTCTGATGCCATCCAAGTTGGATCTGTTAAGCACATTCAATGAGACTGAGATTAAATCCCATTGAGTTGTCATAATGTCCACCATATGGAAGTCCTGGGAATCAGTCCCAAACAAGCAATGCCCCTGTCTCAGATGCTACTCTTGCCTAACCCAAGCTGGAGAGTCCTCACCAAAGCCCTGAGGACTCTGAATCGAATTGCTCTGCTCCTAAGAAGCCCCCACCAAACCTCTCTGCGACATGTGAATTACTGTGAATTACTGTGAATTGGTCTTGTGGGTCAATTGCAATCAAATTAATGAGCAGGGTCCCCAGAAGATTGTCTCTGACTGAGCAGTTGCTGTTGTCCTCTGAAAAAGTTCCCTGCATGTGGTCTAGCTCAGCGCTTGCACTTTGAAGAGATTGAGCACTTATTTCTCCCTTTCCCGGGCCCTTCCCTACTCTCAGCAACCTAGTTAGGATGCTGTAAACAGAGCAGCAATTTTGACATAATTTCACATATTTCAAGCTGGCCTCAGCTATATAGGCAAGGATGAACTTGAGCTCCTGCTCCTCTTGACTCTGTCTTTAGAGTGCTGGGCTTACAGGTACGCAACACCTAGCCAAGTTTATTTATATGGTACTGCTTTTCAAACCCCAATTTTCATGCATGCTTGGCAAGCACTTTATCATCTGAGCTATATCCCCAGCACAAAACAGGATTATCCACCTTTTCTTTGCTGTTTCATCCTCAGCAGAATTCACAGTTAGCTTTCTGTCCGTTACGACAGGTCATGGAGGTTTCTTTTGAATAGTTCTGTCTTGCAACCAGCTCCAAAGCAGGTAAGTGATATAGAACATTTTACTTCCCTGCTATGACTTATGTCTACTTTAGTTCCCTTCACCTTTCTCCTCATCTACTTCTGGATCGGTTAGCCCAAAGTTTGAATGTGGGGAAAAAGGCAACATAACATCAGGGTGATCATAGGAGACTTTATTTTTGTACCTTCTAGGGCCCCAAAGGGAAGCAGAGCAGGGACCCTGTAGCATCTAAGTTTCACATTTGAAAATGAAGCCCAGAGACTTTATGATTGGCTCAAGGTCCCTTGGTGAATTGGTGTTGGGGGCAAGAAGATGACTCAGGCTTCCTGGCTCTTAGCTGGGTATTCTGTCTAGTAGATGCTGCCACGATGCATTATCCAAATAACCTCTGACTTAGACCAACCATCTGTGAATAACCCTCATTTCCCGGACCATGCCTGTCTCTGAAAAATTGAGGGTCTGGTAACAGTTAAGAGTCTCTAAATGCTTCAAGTTCCTACTCAGAGCTTCTGAGCTTTAATAACTGATTGATGGAGGATAATTAATATTAACTAGGTATTCTACCATGTTCTCTACTCCTGTGGAGAGAAGCGGTGTCTCAGGGCACAGCAGTCTGTCTGTCCCTCTACTCTTTGCCCTTTTGCCTTCTCCCCAAGTTTGCTAGTTTGTCACAGTTCCTCCTTTCACAAAGATTATTGACCTTTGATCTAAAATATCCTTGTTTTCCGTCTTTCTTTCTGTCTCTGCAACTTTATCCCATAGTCCCAGCCCTGTCAGTCATTTGTCATATGACTCAACACACTCACACCTTCTCCCTGTCCCTGGCCTGCACATCAGATGGTTTAATAATAAATCATGTCATTTTTTATCTTCATGAGTGCAAACACAAAAATGAAGCTGATATGATATGAAAACATTATTCTAATAATGTATCAACGGTGAGCTTAACTTTACAAATGATTCTGAATTTCTTTCGTGAAGTTTAACATAATTATAAAGAAGTAATTTTTAAAAGAAAAATAATAGATAATACACTATATATATATATATATGAGAGAGAGAGAGAGAGAGAATTAGTTGGTCCTAATGAACACATTGTGGTACCAGCATAGAGATGAATAGAATAAAATAGGTGTTTTTAGAAACAGACATGTGCATCTATCTTCGAATGCAGTATATGATACAGTCAGTATCTCAGTTCTGTGGGGAAAAAATATTGCTCAACATAGAGTGCAGAGATGACCAAATTTCTATTTGGAATGAAACATATTTAGAACTCTGACATATACATTTTACCAAAAGATCAGGTGATAGGAAGATGTAAACTAAAAAAGTGTAAGGAAGCCAGGCAGTGGTGGCGCACGCCTTTGATCCCAGCACTTGGGAGGCAGAGGCAGGCGGATTTCTGAGTTCGAGGCCAGCCTGGTCTACAGAGTGAGTTCCAGGACAGCCAGGCTACACAGAGAAACCCTGTCTCGGAAAAAAAAAAAAAAGTATAAGGAATATGAGCAGAGGCAAGAGCCCTGTCCAGACAAGAACCCTAACACAAGAATGGCAGGAGGCAGGAGTGGCACCTAACCTATATAGAGAGCTGCAGAACTGCCACCTCCTTACCCTAATCTCAGTATGGGTGTCACATATGTTGCAAGTGGCTTGGACTAGAGCAAATAGGCTGAAGCCACATCTCAGCAATGAATACAGAGCCTGTGTAGATTCTGCTTGTAAGCATTTTCTAGGGACTGAAAGAAAAAGAATCTAAGTCTGTCAGATGTGCCTAGAGTAACAAAGGAAGAATTGTCTTAAGGTATTGTTTTGTTAATAATACCATGTAGGGGGCTAGAAACAGCTCTGATGTTAAGAGTACGTCTCTATCCCAAAGGACCTCAGTTCTGTTCCCAACACCCATGTTGTGCACCTCACAAACACCTGTGTGGAGCTCCAGTTCCAGGGCATAGGCCCCCATCTGCTGACATTCATAGGCACCTGCACACATATGACATACCCTACACACACACAAGCACACACACACACACACACACACACACACAAAGATTCACATATGATTAAAAATAAAAAATAAAAATCTTTAAAATACCATAGAGCATTCCTACAGCAAGAACTATTATTAAATTAATTTATATATTTTCCTAGGCAAAAGTCTAGAAAACATTTGCGGGTTCTTCATATTGTCAACCTCTTCCAGCAGGGCATGTAAATGTGCTTTTCCTTCCCTGTCACACTGGTATTTAAAATGTAAAGGAAAATTATCCATCTGATGGACAATCATTAGCATCTGTGGATCTCATTACCAACATATGAATGTTATGGGTCTTTATTATTTTTTTAAAGTATACCTTTTAGTGAGTGTGTGTCAGAGAGAGAAAGAGAGTGCATGCTTGTGCATGCCTATGCATGCACATGCATCACTGCACACTAGTGGAGGTCAGAGAACAACATTTGGGAGTCCCATCTCTCCTTTACCATATGGAGTCTGTCTTAGCTAGGGTTATTATGCTTTCGTGAAACACCATGACCAAAAATAACTTGGAGAGGAAAGGGTTTATTCAGCTTACACTTCAACAGCACTGTTCATCATCGAATGAAGTCAGGACAGGAACTCAAAGAGGACAGGAATCCGCAGGCAGTAGCTGATGTAGAAGCCATGAAGGGATGTTGCTTATTGGCTTGCTCTGATGTTTTATAGAACCCAGGATCACCAGCCCAGGGGTGGCCCCACCCACCTGGTCTGGGCCCTCCCCCATCAACCACCAACTAAGAAAATGCCCTACAGCCTGATCTTATGCAGGCATTTTCTCCGTTGAGATTCCCTCCTTTCAAATAACTCTAGCTTGTATCAAGTTGATATAAAACTAGCCAGCACAGAGTTCCAGGGATCAAACTGTATGCATCACGCATAGGGCTTGGCAGCAGTCATCTTTACTGTCTGAGTTACCTTGCCACCACCCCAGCCTTCTTTTTAATTCTTTATCTCACAGCTGGGTCTCACTGTGTTGCCTAAGCTAGGCTTGAACTCACTGTAGTATAGGAAAGCTTTGAACTTTCAATCTTATCCTCTTGAATAGCTAAGATGCATGCCCCATATTATTTAAGGGAGTGTTTTTAATGGGAGTATTTAATATAGTGTTTTCTTAAAAGAGACCTTCCTAAATATTCTACCACATTTATACATACATTTCTTATCTCATTTTATAATGCCCTACATCAAAATCAAAGCAATCAACTTGTTTCAGGGTATCATTATTAAGAACTGTGTCAATCTAGATGTGCTAACTCACACTCTAATCCTAGGACGAGTACCATATGAATAGGAAACACACATGTGATGTCAGCACTTGAGAGAATTCAAGGCCAACATCAGCTACACATGAGAGTTGGAGGGTAGACTGGGTTATGAGAGGCTCCTGTCTCAAACAAACAAAGCATATTTACAAAAGATGATTAATCAATTATCCAAGCACATTTAATAGATGAAATCATTCTTTTTCTAGATCAAAATCTTCATGTTTTGTTTTGTTCCATTAATCTTGGTCTGTGACATTGATTGACACTGCACTCTTCTGCCATTCCTCTGAACTTCTAGGAGCATAGGAAGGAAACACAGATGGAGGGAGAAAATTAAATTCTTATCAAAGGATTAGAAAATTAAATTCTGACAAGCACTGAATAAGTGATCCAACAATATGAACCCAGCTGCTACTAACGGTCCAGGATTTTCTGTTGTTTCGTGTTTTGCTCTGGTTAGATTCAGTGGAGTTCCTAGTGCTCACCATATTCCAAACGTCAGTTTTGCCAGGACAGAGAAGGAACATCTGTTGGCTCCCATTGCCCTGTACCAGATCTTCTCAATTTGTTTGCATTGCTCCTGGACGATAGGACAGTAGAAAGCACTGGTGACTTTTCTACTGTAAAAGAGAAAGAACTCATTAGGCAAAGGGGGAGGACTGGTAGTCCCTCACATAGACCCACACTCTTGCTCACGTCCTACACTCAACACGTGACATGATGCAGAAGGAATCAGTAGGGCTTTCAAAGATTTCAGATCAAAGAAATCTAAACTGGTTTTGTAGAAACCCCAGGAAGTTTTCCCTGCCCACAAATTCAAATCAGGGCTCTTTGCTGCTCAGCCGGACAAATCTACCTCATGCTTCCCAGGCTCCCCATCATTATTAGTTTATAAAGATTCATTGATATTCAATTAAGTAGTTCTAATGTTCTCAATGCCGCCCCAGACAGCACTTTATAAAGAATACATCCGCCCTCTGGAGACAGCTGGGGAAGCCAATTAGTCCGGTAAATTTGCATATCAATCCAGCTGTGGAATGAAGTCAGCCTTGTTCACCAGGCACAAAGTGAAGAGCAGAGGGAGGGATCCAAGTGCCCCAAGTCCTTTATTCCCTCACCTCAAGGGAGCCCCAGCTTTCATGAAAGCCTGTGAATACTGGGAGAAAAAGACCATAAATGCTCCCATTCGCTGCCAAGTTTGTGCTATCACTTAGATGCAGTTATTAATGGGGAGTGTTTAATGGCCTTCCAAAGGTTAGGACTAATTCACATAAATATTGTATCACTTAGAAAAGGATTTTTGGTTTGGGGATTTAAATTTCTCTAGTAATTCTATTGTCAAGTTAAACTTCCATATAATGAGGTTACAATTTTCTAATTATTCCATCATATAGAAAAGATTCAATTCAACTTTAAAAATGAAGACATTTAAGGGTCACTACTATGCAAAGTTACCGTGCAAAGTATTATAATGCAAGGAAGCAGTTTGGCAAGGCAGAAACAACTTTCTATGATAGCAGATTCATTCACTGTGCGAGTTGAAAACAACTAAGCTCACGATAATTGAACAAGTCCTGCCCCTATGCTCCTCCCAAGGTGGCTTTTGGGGTCTCTTGAGTGCGTTGGTTATTTCTCCTCTGCTATCTCCCTCTCCAATAAGCAATAAAATGTACTACTTGAATGCAGTAGAAGAAGACAACAAGTCAAAGACAGTACTATATCATAATGAAATCCCACTTTCTATGCTAATTTTGAAAAATAGATAATAAAAAGCATTGCATTCTTTTAAGTATATGGTTTGATAAGATTTTATTAAAATATACGTTTCATATAATCACTCTCCCAAGTTATATAAACATTCCCATAGCTCTCAAATATCTCCTCTGTGCCATTGTAGTCTATATGCTGCTTATACCCATCTCCCGAAATATTGACCACCCTATTGTTTCTACAATGTTTTTGACTATAGCTTTCCATGTGATCCCAGATGCCATGTTTTAATTGTGACACTGTCAGAAAATAAAAGAAGGAATGTGTCTTTGAATAAAGAATGTTTTGTCCCTCTCCCTCTGTTTCTCTTCCTCTAACTCCATGGCTCAGTCCTAGGAACTAATTCCAGGGCAATTTTTCTACCTTTCTACTACCCAACTAATTTCCTAAGCCCACACCTCTCTTTTGTATCTCTGAAGTGCTTTGCAAATGTAAGTGACTGATATTCAAGTTATTAGCCCACTTGGTAATTTCCAGTCAGCACCGCTCACATTTGTTTGAGAGGAAAATCAAAATGCTATGAAATAAATGACTTCCCTATGGCCTCAAGCTCAATACAGTTCAGACAATGAATCTAAATTGTCCATCTTGATTAGAATCAAGAATGAACAAAAAATAGATTAAAATGTCTGTTAACTATAGCTTCAATTGCTTTTACTATTTTGATTTTATTTCTATTTTTTGCTAGTTGGACTTTTTCTAATCCTCCACATACACATATGTCAACATTATCTTCATACATGTTAGACAATTTTAAAACATTTGGAAGGTGCTGGGGAGATAGCCCAGCAGTTAAGAGCATGTGTGAAAGCAAGCAGAATCGACTTCAAATTCTCAACACCATGCAAAGACAGGCATGGTTGTGTGCACTAGAAACCCCAGCATTTAGGTAAGAGAAACCAGTATATCACAGGAGTCCACTGGCTAGCTATAGCTCAGTGAGTTTCAGCTTCAGAGAGAGCCCCGTTCTCAAAGAAAGACAGAACAATAGAGGAAGACACATGATGTCTGTGCACATGCACACACACTTGCACAAATATTCAAGCACATAACACACACACACACACACACACAAACACAAAACCACTTTTGGGGGACAACCATTATAATTCCAGGACCACTGAAAGTAACACGTTTCATAAAAACAAATCTGGAAACATCTATTAAAACTAAGAAATTCAAACTCACACATGACTTTAACATGCCTCTCAGAATTTCCAGAACAGAAAAATATTCTCTTTTGCTCCAACAACATCAATGGATGTCAGAACCCTGTAGGAATTAAATATAAGAACTGGTGGCCACAGATTCAGACCAGAGATTGACAAGTATGAATGCAGGTGCAATTCTGTTCCCAAGAGAGAACCTAGCAATGATTCTAGCAATGAAGATAAGTCTGTTTATAGCAACTGCCAGGCTTTAGGTGAGTAGAGGTCCAGGTGGAAAGTAAGCATGGTGCAGTTCTTTCTACTACAAAAGTGTTCCTAGCTCAAAATGCTAATCTTGCCATTGTCAAAATGCCTGGTCTTAAGACAGAGTCTTTCTACAGAGACCAGGCTAGCCCCAAAGAGCAGATCTTCCCACCTCAGCCTCCAGGACCAGGATTGCATGTCCTGATGAGTTTTTGAGTTTCTATGAGGAAGCATCACTTTAGATTTGATACAAAACCATCATCATATTTTTAAAAGTATAGGCAGTAGTGTAATCTGATGCTGATGGACACAATTTGGGCACACAGATAAATCTCTGGCCTTCTCAGTGTCAGCTATTTGATGGGAGTTACCTCCTTTCACACAGTTACTCATTACGCTCTGCTTCAGAGCCTCGCTACTCTGGAAGAACTGGCAGTGAAAGGACGTAACAGTAGCAACTTTGACAATCCCATGTACCAAAGACATCAGAGGACTAGAACTACATTCATCATAGTCAGAATGGCCACATCCACCTGTGCAGACAGATTGGAGAATGGTGTGGCATAAAAAGTGTTGAAGGCCCTGTCCCTCTTCACAGTCTGTTGTCAGTCATGAGCAGGAAGAACACTTTATCCCTGTCCCCTTGAGAGCTATCTCCCTACCCAAGACTGACCCTGACACTACTTTGGCCTCCTTTCTTGCTCAAAGCAAGAAAAGACGTCAGGCACACCGGAAGCCAAACCAGTTAGTTGTTTGCCTGACTGTATCCATTCTTCTAGGAGAAAGGACAGGCTGCTGGAGGTTTCTGTGGAAAGGATTCTGGCTATGATTCTGTCTTTTCCCAAAGAAGAAAAGACCCCATGAGTCGAGATGTGTACTGGTCAGATTTTTTTTATTGTCTTATCAACTTGACACAATTTAGGAAGAAGGAACTTCAGTTGAGAAAATGCCTCCACTAGATTGCCCCATAGACAAGCCTATCTGGCATTTTCTTGATTAATAATTGATGTGGGAATGCCTAGACAACTGAGGGCAGTGCTTTCCCCTGATCAGGTAGTCCTGGGGTATATAAGAAAGCAGGCTAAGCATTCCAAGAGGAGCAAGTGAGTAAGCAACAATGTTTCTTCCATGGTTTCTGATTCATTTCCTCCTTGAGTTCCTGTCCTGATGTCATTCAGTGATAGAGTATGATCTGAAAGTTGAAGGCTGAAATCCTTTGTTCCACGAGTTGCTCTTGGTCATGGTATTTATCACAACAATAGAAAGCAAAATAGGACATAATGCTATCTCCCTAAAAATGTCATCAATGTTATTTGTCATATAACTGATGTGAGACAGTGGCATCCTCTATTGGATTCCTACATGGATACATCTGAAGGTATTGTCCCACTCTTCAGGATACAATGAGAAGACAGTGTGCCCTACCCTACCCTGGCAGACTTTTCTTTCTAAGCATGTAAATAAGTCCCTCTGAAAATGTAGGTAGTTGGTGTCTGCACTTTGTATATTTATTGAAACGGTTATGATTTATATGTAGCTATAAATTATGTATATATCTTTATAAACCTTGGCTACTGTAATTGTTAGTGAAAGTCTCTGAGATGCCAGATTTTTATGTACAAAAAATATTTGTATGGACTAGACAGTGTACAGTGCCTTTCAGAAGAAGGAAGCATATATGTTATGTGTACATTGTACTGGGGGAATTTTAATCAATCACAACAAGACACACAAGACTACAAAATAGTTACAGAGTGGTTCAAACTTTTTAAAATATTTCTATATATTTATTTTCTATGTATGGGTGTTTCTCTGAATGTGTATATGTGTACCACATATGTTGTGTGGCTGGTGCCTGTGGAATTCGAAATAAAGCACTGATTCCCCTAAAACTGGAGCTACAGGTATTGTGAGCTGCCATGTGAGTGATGGGCACTGACCCTGGGTCCTCTACAAGAGCAAGAAGTGCTCTTAATCACTGAGCCATCTCTCCAGCCCCTGATTAAATTACTTAAATGAGGTAGTTAGTGAAAGAAAAGAAAAGAGTGGGGGAAAAAAAGAAATGTTCTTCCACATAGACAATTGTTCATTAAGCAAATATTAAGCAGCTTACTGTGGGTCTCAGTTTGTCATTGTTTAGCAAGGTATGCAAGGCAGGCCTCTAGGTCCAGTTTCCCACATCTATCAATGGGGAGATTGTAATGGCAGCTGTGTGCTTGATTAGTAGGGACCCTTCTTCTACTCCTCACCCGTAACATTTACTTGGTCCAACCATTAGACAATTTTCCATAGGCTTCTGGAGATTCCACTTTTTATTTATAAAACAGCTCAAGTGCTTTATGGAGATCCTGGGTGGTGACCCTGGCTTTGAATATAAGTGGGGTTTTGCCTTTTTTACACAAATTGTATGTACTATTTTGCAATCACATCACACTAAGGAAAAAAGCACAACCTAAACCAGTGTACTTTTGTTGCATGTAGTGAAGAGAAACACTAGATTCTAGACCAAGATGAAGAGTCACATGTCTTCTAAAATCCTTCTTTACTGAGTCACGTCATTCTCATCCCTGTGAATTGAATTTACAAAAATAAAAACTTCCTAAGGCATCAGACATTCTTGAACTCAGTCTACTTTCTGTTATGAGTGAACATGTAACACGATGTAGAAGACACAAGTGGAAAAGGAGCACATATTCACTGAGCACTGATTCTGCCCCAGTACCAGATGCCATCGCATCCAACATTTGTCTTTTTGCCTCCTTCTAATTGCACTGGTCAGGCTTTCCCAGAGAAGACAAGCCACAAGACAACTCTAACAACTCTTTCTCTGCATGTGGGTGTGCTCATAAGTGCATATACATATATATCAAATATTTTAGATACAGAGATCCAAATAACCCTATCAAAAAATGGGGAACAGAGCTAAGCAGAGAATTCTCAACTGAGGAAACTCGATTGGCCGAGAAGCACCTAAAGAAATGTTCAACATCCTTAGTCATCAGGGAAATGCAAATCAAAACAACCCTGAGATTCCACCTCACACCAGTCAGAATGGCTAAGATCAAAAACTCAGGTGACAGCAGATGTGGAGAAATGTGGCGAGGATGTGGAGAAAGAGGAACACTCCTCCACTGATGGTGGGAATGCAAGCTGGTACAACCTCTCTGGAAATCAGTTTGGCAGAGCCTCAGAAAAATGAACATAATACTACCTGAGAACCCAGCTATCCCACTCCTGGGCATATACCCAGAAGATGCTCCAACATGTAATAAAGACACATGTTCCACTATGTTCATAGCAGCCATATTTATAATAGCCAGAAACTGGAAACAACCCAGATGTCCTCAACAGAGGAATGGATACAGAAAATGTGGAACATTTACACAATGGAATACTACTCAGCTATTAAAATCAATGACTTCATGAAATTCACAGGCAAATGGATGGAAGTTGAAAATAACATCCTGAACTAGGTAAGACGGTCACAAAAGAACAAACACAGTATGTACTCACTGATAAGTGGTTATTAGCCCAAAAGTTTGAAATGCCCAAGAGTCACTTCACAGCAACAGTAGGGCTGAGTGAGAGGTCCCTGATGAAGGAGTTGGAGAAGGGACTGAAGGAGCTGAGGGAGTTTGCAGCCCCAGGGAGGGAGCAACAGCGGCAACTGGCCTGACCCCCTGATACTCCTGAAGACTGATCCACCAACCAAAGAATACACATGGAGGGATCCATGGTGCTGGCCACATATGGGGCAGAAGAGGGTCTTGTTAGACATCAGGGGGAGCAGAGGCCCCTGGGCCTGAGGGTGTTAGATCCCCCGGTATAAGGGAATGCCAAAGAAGGAAGATGAGAGTGGGTGGGTGGATGGTTGGGGGAATACCCCCATAGTGGCAGGAGGATGCGGGAGGGGATAGGGAGGTTCCAAAGGGGAGATCTGAAAAGGGGAAAACATTTAAAATGTAAATAAAGTATGAAAAAAAAAAAAAGAAAAAGCCATAATCCAAGGGGGGTTTGTAGTGAAGAAAAAAATAACATGGTTTTCCTATATCTTTTACGAAGTAAGTGCTCAATAAATACATTTTCCTGGGCTGGCCAAATACCCAAATCAGAGGGTAAAAAAAAATATTTTAGATAGTCTAGATGATATACGTAGTAAATATACAGATGTACCATTGGCTATGGAAAGAATATATTTTATATTTATATATATATATATATATATATATATATATATATATATATATATAAATATAAAATA
>JADRCH010007280.1:206884-218539 GCA_019843965.1 Rhynchomys soricoides
GGTGTAACTTTAATTTTTTTCAAAACCTATTTTTAATGATGGTTCTTAAACACTTTAACTTCCCTTGTAGCCCACTGCCCACCAGAGGTAATGGGAAAGAAAGGATACTGGGGAAGTAGACCTGTTTAGAAAGGTTTTTTGGAGCAACTCCTAACTGTGGTGTCTGGAAATTGGCAGTTCAGTTCACAGGTTGGCAACATCAGCTCCATCAACTTGTGAACACTTCATGGATATATCCTAGCAGAAATAGTCATTCCTCAGCCTTGCCTCCAGGCAACAGGAGGGACCAATAGGAACACTAGGAGAAGTTCTCAGCTGTGCCTCTCTCAAGGAAGTGAAGATCAGCGAAGACAGGAGACCCACAAGCATTGCACAGCTAGCTGTACCGCAAGCCAAGCTCTGTCTCTGTCACTCCATGGAGTCCTAATTACACCCTCCAAACATCGCGTGTCCTCCACTTGCCTTGCCTCAGCACAGGTTTTGCCGCAGCACGTGCGTCCAATTAGCCTAGAAATTGTAGTACACTCTCTATGGAGTCCCTGCAAATGCAGCTCAACTATGCAATGTAAAGCGGACCAATACATGTGTGTTGTTAGCAAAGAATCCTTCATCACGTGTCCTTTCCCATGCTTGTTTTAGCAGAACATCCTCTCTCCTGTGTCTGCTTCAGAGAAATGTTCCTTCACAAGTCTGCCTTAGCCTTTCACACCCGTAACCACTTTAACGAAATGTTCCTTCACGTGTTTGCCCCAGAAACACACCATCCAACACAACTGACTTTCCAAAGAACCCTTAAAGTTTCCACTTCAGAGAGGCAAGCATAGTTCTGGCCCAAAAGCCAATAAACTTGATACTCAAGAAAAGTCGTGAATTCAATTTGTGTCTGAAAGCCAGAAAACATGACACTCTAAAAAGTCCATCACCACGAGTTCCCTCTCCTTGGTTTTTCTATTCTATCCATGCCTTCAACTGATTAGTTGAAGCCCATCCATTTTAAGGAAAACACTCTTCTTCGTTCAGTCACTGAGACATACGGTAACCTCATCCAAGCTATTCTTAGATACGTCAAGAAATATCTAGGCCCCACTCCCTGGCCAAATAAAACTGACCTGTAAAATTAACTATTGTATCTCATTGGGTGTACACAATACACACAAGTTCCAGTTTAACAGTAGTGGCTACCACTCAGTTGTGCTACATGTAGGGTGGCCAGCAAGTACACATTGGTCCACCAGTATTTCAAAAACAGAGCCAGGACCAAGAGTAGGAACACAAATGAAGTGGATTTCCTGTAGTAAGTCTCTTGCCAATTTCTTTCAGGTACAATATGAGAGCACAGAAGGAAGTGTCCTCTGGGATCCTTCTCTCTAGCCAGGCTCTGTCATTTTAGCGTTAGATGTTCAGATTCTCTACTTCAAAAGAACCTTTCCTCAGCCCTATTATCTTGTAGTACTATGACTTCTCCCTTCCCATCCAACCAAATTCCTTAGCAAAACTAGTTTTTGGACGTTGTCACCTCTGCTTTTCTCTACATCCATGGTTCAGTCACCTGCAATTTTATGCTCAACCCCAACCCTTCTCCCTAAAATGTAAATTGTTTAGAGTAAAATTCGATGGGCATGTGCCAGTTCTCAAGTCACTGCCTGGCACAATGCTTAGTCAGCAGCACTTCAGCAAGCTTGTTTCTCCTTTTGCTTCCAGGACATTACCGTTTCCTTATTTTGATCCTACTTCTCTGAAAATTTTGTCTTAGTCTTAGACTTGTTATCTGCCCACTATAAGCAATTATATAGGTACTGCAGTGTGAAATAGGCTTGAACAGCAGAGTTCCCTCTGTCACCAGCAGTGTTCCGCTAAGTGTCTGCGAAAGACACCGTAGACAAATTTGCCAGACCACGCACATATTCAGGTTGATTACCTTTAATATTCTTCCTAAATCTAAAATGTTACCCTTCTCAGTGCCAACTCAGAAGTACTAAGAACAGAGAAAGCTTCCCTAGTTCTTGGCTACTTTAGTCTGAGGGCAAGCTGGCAAATTCTAGAAGACACAGTAATTAAATTAGTAGCCCAATTTCAGTCTATCCCCAAATAAATAGTTTCCAGAACTATTGGCTAAAATTTAACAATAGCTTTCTTTGATGAGCAAAAGGGAGAATTTGGTTTTACAACCAAATTACCTACATGACAAAATACCAGTCCAGGCTGCCCCATTCCCAGGTGGAAAGTAAGAAGTGAGCTAAAGCAGCCCCAAAGCCCAGTCTTTCTTCTACTGCTTTGACGTCCATGTGTTGCCTTCTGCTGCACATCCTAGCATCTTTCCATTCATGGTCCCACCTCTGAGCATCTCCTCTAGTACTCAGAAAACAAGGAAGGAGCTGGAAACACAAAATCATGCTATTATATAAGATAGCCCAGGGCTGGCAAGATGGCTCGGTAGGTAAATATACTTGTCAACAAGTGTGATGCCCTATGTCGACCCCTGGGATCCACAGGGTGAAAGGAGAGAACCTGAAAGCGTAGAGGAGATCTGTAACATCATGAATTCAGACACTGACTGTGAGGATGGAGAAGAAATATATTAAATGCCTTTGAAGAAGTACATTTTTATGAATTTAAACCATGAGTGAAGCAAGAATCCTGGAAATAATCTAGGCCAGTCTTGTACAGGCCTGCATGCAGGCAAGAGCAGTGTGACCATATTTTCAATGACTGTATCATGCTTTAAAGATGGCATTCCATAGGCCTTCTCCCTGTCTCCCACCTCTCACATTCTTTCTGTTCCTTCTTCCTTAATGCTCCTTAAGCCTTAGAGGGAGGGATACAAATGCCCTTAAACATCACTTAGCCTCAGCGTTTTAAGCAGTCACAACTGCATTCTCTGCTGTTTGCTACAAAGGGAAGCTTCTCTGATTGAGAATGAGAGTAGTGTTTGTCTATAGAGACAAACACAAAAATTTACAAATGAAATTAAGAAACTTTTGCACCATAAAAGAAACAATCTACAGAATGGAGAAATACCCCTGCGAGATACACATCAAATGGGGTATTAATAACTTGGAAATACACAGGACTAAAACAATTATACACTAGAAAAATCCAGTCATCCAATCAATAAATTGACTTCTAAACAATTGAAAAGTTTCAGCATCCTCAACCATAGGGAAATGAAAATTAAATGCACCCCGGAGTCTATCTCATGCCACTCAGAATGGCTAAGTAGAAGACAAGCAACAGATGTTGTCAAGGATATAGGAAAAGAACACTCATTCACTGCTGGTGGGAGTGCAAACTATGGGAATCAGTATGGTGGTTCTTGAAAGAAAGAAAGAAAGAAAGAAAGAAAGAAAGAAAGAAAGAAAGAAAGAAAACGATCATCTTGTCCACATGTGTGACTCCTAGGTATATACTGAATGGATTATATTTTCCAGTGCTAAGAATTGAACCCAGGACCTTAAACATGGTAAGCAAACACTTTACCACTATGCCACAACTACAGCCTTCAAACTTAAAGAATTCTATGTCCTACCTGTGTGGTTTGACTAGGAATGGCCCTCACAGACTCCTGGGTGTGAATGCTTGGCCATAGGGAGTGGCACTATTAGGAGGTATGGCCTTGTTGGAGTAGGTTTGGCCTTCTTGGAGGAAGTGGGTCACTGTTGGGGTGGGCTATGAGACCCTCCTCTTAGCTGTCTGGAAGCAATCTTCATCTGTTTGTCTTCGGACCAAGATGTTGAACTCTCGGCTCCTCCAGCATCATGCCTGCCTGGACACTGCCATTATTCCCCCATGATGATAATGGACTGAACCTCACAACTTGTAAGCCAGCCCCAATTAAACGTTGTCCTTATAAGAGTTGCCTTGGTCATGGTGTCTGTTCACAGCAGTGAAACCTGAAGACACTACCACACAAAAACTTACCCATCTACATTTATTGTTTCTCTAGTCACAATAGGCAGGAATCAAATGATGAATAGATAAGGAAAATGACATTTTTTTCATAGAGAAAGAAACAGACATAATTGAAAACTATTACATTAAGTAAAATAAAATTCAGAAAGCCACCTGCTAGGTGTTTCCTCTTATATTTGAAACCTATGTATGCATCCATGTGTGTGCATCTAGCATATGTGCATGCATGTATGTCATGAGACTAGAAAAGGGACCATAAAAAGGAGTGAGATAGCTTAAGGTATGGGAGGAACAGAGAATGGTGGAACATATGTAACATGAAAACAGAGGGCAGCACTGTCTGGGAGAAAGAGATAGAACAGTTGGCAGGAAGCACAGGATGGCATGAGGAAGGGTTCAAATGAAAACATAGCAGAATGGCTCACATGTATGAAAATGCCATAAGAAAGCCCAGTACTTTGTATGGTAACCTAAAAATACTAGTTGTAAAAAATGGCTTGACAAACACTCATACAAAATAATTATAATATTTACATTTAGACTAAAAACATTTTTCATAATGCTCATATTATAGGTTCTTCCAATATTCAAAATTGTGACTACATTCTAATAACTTGTTCTTATTGTTGAAACATGAAATATGTGACTTTTAAAGAATAAAATAAAGCAAGTGCTTGGCAGGCTAAGGCAGGATCAATTATATAGACAGAATACATAGCAAGACGGAAGGAAGGAAAGCACACTAAGCATTATACCTTTGCTTTCCAAAACAAAACAAAACAAAACCTTTCCTCAATAAACAGTACATACCATATACCTCAATTCTTATTGATGCTGATGTCTTTGTTTTACTTATTCATTTATTTTTAGTTTACAAAATGTATACAAATTTATGTTGTACAACATGATGCTTTGCAATATTCCTCCATTATTGATGACTAATTGAGCTCATATTTCAAGTATGCAATACCCTGCTGTTAACCATGTCACTATCAGCAGGCTATCTTGTACTTATTTCTCCCCCCAAGTGCAATTCTCTATCGCCTCGATACCAGCTCATAGGCTCCTAGCATCTATAGTCTATTCTTCTTCTGTAAGAACATAATTAAAATAGATAATGTTAAATACAAAATCTAAAGCTATAAAGCTCCTACAAGATACACTGTACAAACCTAGGTGACCACTTAAGATACAAGAAAAGGACAATCTATGAAAGAAAAAAAGAGAAATTATCCTTCAAAATGTCAATGCTGTAAAAGCCAGAGGACATGGAGTCAAATCCTAAGAACCCACATAAAAATCCAGGCATCTAAAACATAAGAAGAAAGCCTGGAATGGTTTAATCCCAGCACCACTCTGTTTAGGCAGAAACAGATAAATTTCTATGAGTTCCAGGACAACTTGTCCTACACAGTGAGTTCCAAGCCAACCAGAATACAATGTAAAATTCTGTTTAAAAATTTTTAAATAAATAAAATATAAGAATTCTTACATTCAGGGGGTGGGGAGGAACAGGAGTGAAACCCTGAGGGCCAGCAGAAAGAATGGAAACAGTCCTCCAGAATGTATTAGAGACCTGGGAGGTGAGAGACTCTCAGGATTCAAAGAGTAGGACCTTAGATGAAATGCCCATCCATGGGGAGAGGAAATTTGTAGATCCCACCTCCAGCAGAAAGACAGGGTATCAAGTGAGGGATGGAGTTGCCATCCCCACAGTCAAAACTCTGACCCAGAATTGTTCCTGTCTGAAAGAACTGCATGGGATGGAAATGGAGAGGAGCCTGAGGAAAAGATGGTCCAGTGATAGGCCTAAAGTAGGATCCAGCTCAAGGGGCAGCCCCAAGGCCTGACACTATTACTGAGGTTATGGTGTGCTTACAGACAGGAGCCTAGAATGGCTGCCCTCTGAGAAGCTCTACCAGCAGCTGAGACAGATGCAGATACTTACACACAACCATTAGACTGAGGTCGGGGACCCCTGAAGTTGAATTAGGGAAAGGCTGGAAGAAGTTGAGGAGGAGGGCGACCTCATAGGAAGACCAGCAGTCTCAAGTAACCCAGACCCCTGAGATCCCTCAGACACTGAGCCACAAACCAGGCAGCATACATAAGCTGGTCTGAGAACCCTAACACATATACAGCAGAGGACAGCCTGGTCTGGCCTCAGTGACAGAAGATGTACCTAACCCTGGAGAGACTTGAGGGCCCAGGGAGTGAGGAGATCTGGGGGGGAGCGGGGACATCTTCTTGAGACCATGGGAGGAGTGGGCAGGAGGAGGTAAGGGATAAGGAACAGTCAGAAGGCCGACCTGGAGGGGGATTACAACTAGACTGTAAAAAAAAAGATATAATAATAATAATAGCAACAATAATAATAAAGAGGAAAAATGGGTAGATTAAAATAGATATCCCAGCTATGAATGAAAACAATCATATAAAAGATTTTACTCAGAATTTAGCAACATGTCTGTTTCTACTTCTGTGTTCATGTCTTTTTATTGACTTTATAGACATAAGAAATAAGTTAAATCTTATTTACAAAATGGTTATATTAAGATACATTACCATGGCAATAATGGATCACTTAGACTATGTGGCTTTAAATAAGACTTTGAGGACAGACTTAATGACTGTTAGCTTGTGAATCACTGGAGCTAGAGAGATTCTGAGTGATTGACAGCACTGGCTGCTCTCTCAAAGGACCTGAGTTTAATTTGCAGCACCCCCCATAGCAGGTCACAATCCTGGGTAACTCCAGCCAGCTACAGAAATGAAATAATGTGAGTTTCTGTGAAAACCTAAGATGTTAAGTGAAGCAAGCCAGTCCTATGAACACAAGCATCACATGTTTTCTCTCATATGTAGAATTTAGAGGGGAAATGTAAGGATGGCTACTAAAGGAGTGTAAGGAGAAGAGAACAGAGGGAGTCTGGAGGGAGGCAAGAATGAGGAACAGAGGGCGTGGACATAGCTAACCACCATTACATCCATGTTTACAAATATCGCAGTAAAGGAAAGAAGGTGGAAGAAAAGATCCTATTATTAAACATTCACTTAAAACTAAAGATAGTTTTATTAGACACGAGTTTTCCACTTGAAATCAGCTATTGTTTGTCGTATTTGTCACTTTTTATCACTGTGACAAAGTGTTTAGGAAAATAAGTTTTGCTGGAGAAAGGATTTGCTTTTCAGTTCTTGGTCCCTAGGCTCTGCTGCTTCTGGCCTGTGGGTAGTAAGACGCCCGTGGGTAGTAAGTATGAGGGTTCAGTTGAGGAAAATCATTCATCTCATGTCAGTCAGGAAGGCAAGAGAGAAGAAGGAAGCTGAGGAAAGGGAAGACACATACCCTAAAGGTATGTCCAAGAACCCAACTTTATCAAACCAGGCTTCACCTCTTAACAGGGGGTTGAGCTACAGACCCATTATGGATTCATGAACAGAGTAATGAGCACCCCCAGAATTCAGTCATCTCTCAGCAGTGCTTTCACCTGGAGACAAAGCCTCACTACCATAAACCTTTTGGCAAGGAGCATTTCACATCTGAGGCCTTAACAATCCTACTGAGGACCACTGCTGCTTTCAACAGTCCTCCCTTGTCTCTCACTGGTTCTATGTATGAATCTTCATGAATTTGTTCTACTTAGAGGTCACTGAGCTTTTTGATCAGAGAGAGTGAGGGTAAATGGGGGCTAAAAGGGGAATATTTGGAAGGACAGCTAAGACTAAAGACCATTTGAGGGGTAGTATGGAAACCTAACATGGCAGAAGCTTCCTAAAATATATACATATACGGACAATCTAAATAAATTGCTAAATAATGGGGAGAGCCCCAACTAAACATTTCTTATCACCAAATGAAGCCTCCAGTTCTGTGAATGGGTTACCTCCAATCAAATTGTTATCCAAAGAGGCCTCACGTGAACCTCCAATCAATACAGGCTTCTGGCAAAGCTATTTGTTGCCCTCCACAAACCAGGGGTAAGACCCTATTGCTGAAGACAACATCTACACACCACATTGAACATGGAAAAGTTGAGCCTTCACCCCAACTGACTAGTGTTCATAGCACTGGAAGTTACTCTGCACACTACCAAAGGAGAAAGGTAAACACTAACCCAGCTACAAACCTTTTGATCTTAGTGCACTAATGCAGTAGTGGCACAAAGCTTATGGGAGTAACCAACCAACGTCTGACTGAATGTAGATCCATTCCATGAGATGGATCCCATCCCTGACACTGCTCAACTGGCCAAGAATCTGACACTAGATAGGCCAGGAACCCAGGAGAAAACCAAATACTACTGTTCAGCTAAAGGAATGTAGCAGCAGATGACTCCTTACAACGTTCTGCTATACTCATAAATCCATGTCTTGCTCAGCCATCATCAGAGACACTTCCTTCTGCATGAGATGGAAACAAATAACAGAGACCCACAGCCAGACAATATATGCTAGACAAGAGAATGGGAAATCTTGGAACACTTGGCTGTAAAAGGGATGTCTCCATCAAATCCCTCCCTTCAGGGCTAAGGGAACATTGCACAAGAGAAGACAGAGTGTAAAGATGAAGGACATCAAGGAATCAAGGCCTTCTAATCACAGCAGGATGGTAATGTTGGAGGGTGTTAGTTTTTTCTCATAATGGCTCTTTGTTTTTCAGTTCATTTGATTGTTTTGCTCTATTCAGGTTTGCTTGTTTTTATTTTATCATTTTTAAGATGCCTGTTTGTTTTCTAATGAGCGAGAATAAGAAAAGATGTGGATTTGGGAAGGTAGGGGGATCTGGGAGGAATCAGAATCTATTCTATGGAAAAAAAAACCTATTTTCAATAAAAAATTTTTAAAAAAGGGATTAGGCCAGAAATGTACTTCTTTGAGAACAAGATAATGGTCCTCATTTTAAAAATATACATTTTCCTATCATTTGGATTTTTATCCTTCTGCCTGCTACAGCGTTATACTGTTCTCCTGGAGATGCAGCAAAACTTCACAGCTGCTGGGCAGTGGTGGCGCATGCCTTTAGTCCCAGCACTTGGGAGACAGAGGCAGGCTGATTTCTAAGTTCAAGGCCAGCCTGGCCTACAGAGTGAGTTCCAGGACAGCCAGGGCTACACAGAGAAACCCTGTCTCAAAAAAACAAAAAACAAATAAACAAAAAAAGACTTCACAGCTAGTGCAGCAAGGAATCAGAGAGGAACACTGGCACTCAGCCTAAGACTACACCTCAGTTAACATTCTCTAAATAATCCTTCACAGGCAGACTTGCCAGGGACTAACCTCACCTGGACAATCTCTCACAATTATGCCTTGAATCTTTTCTCCTAAATGACTCTAGGGCATGCCAACTAGACTAGCAAAATTAACCATGGCATCCACAAGCTTAGCAGAATTTGTTACTTTTTAGAAGTATTTAAAGGCTTTGACAAGTCCCATGCCTGTGCTTCTTACAAACTTTCTGTCGACTACACTTACTATTTTGATTGATTTCCCACTTTCTGGTTTTCTATGAGACTAATTTGTAGTTTATTTTTATTCTTTTTTTCTGCCCACTTTAGGCTTATGAAACTTACTCATCTTAGGTTTCCTTTCCTAGTAGACAGATTCAAACCTGAAAAGTTCTTTTGTATGTGTGCCTTTCACTGGACTTCCAAACTTTTGCACTTGCATTTGCAGTTTTCTTGTAGTTTAAACTCTCTTAAAATGTCTATTAAGATGTTTTTGTTCGATGCTGGTTGGTGGTGGCACACACCTTCAATCCCAGCACTACCGAGGCAGAGACAGGTGGATCTCTGAGTTTGAGACCAGATTGGTCTACAAATCACTATCCAGGACAGCCAGAAACCCTGTCTCAAAAAACAAAAACAAAAACAAAACAAAAGACTTTTAGCTTGTGAATTATTTAGACATTGTTTAATCTTCAGGTAGTTTTGGGCTTTCTGTCTGCTATTGATTTCTTCTACTGTAACTTCAGCATGATTTGAGATGATACTTATCTATGATTTGTTTTTCTTTAAACTCATTAAGGTTTATTTTCTTCACTAAGAGCATAATAGTGTATTTGACACATGAGCTTCTGAAGGGTGTGTTCTGCCTTCATTGAAGGAAATACTGCGAAAGTGTCAGTTAGACGCACTTGATTGACAGCACTGCTTATTCCCACGGCATCCTTCTGGATCTCTCAGCTGGTGATCTGTCAGTTACTGATACAAGACTGTTGAAGTCATCAACTATATTTTTTGAATTTGGTTCTTCTTCCTTGCAGTTCTACCAGTTTTTAATTCACATATTTTGACATTGTGCTTTTCAAAGCATCAATTTTAAGGATTATTATTTATTCCCGTTATTACACCATTATACAATGCTTTTCTTCACACCTAATGATTTTTCTTGTCTGAAACTGTTATAGGTATTGGCAGTTTTCTTTCAGTTAGCAATGGCGTGCTGGGTATTTTTCTACCCCCTTATTTCTAATCTGGACGGGTCTTTATAATTGATGTTAATGTGTTTCTTATAGAGAGCATATGTGACTCTTGTTTTCTTAATCTGTCAATGTGTTGACTTTTTAAAATTTTTAAACATAGTCTTCTTACATTGTAGCCCAAATTACCTGGAAACTTACTCTGTAGGCCACTCTAGCTTTGAACTTGCAGCAATCCTACTGCCTCAGTCTCCTGAGTGCTCCAGGTGCATCCCACCACACCCAGTAAGAGTCTCTGGTGCTTGACTTCCATCAACATGCCTGTATTTACAATTCAACTGTATTTTGTGTGTCTTTACACTGATTCTTCTACCCTTTTCCTGCCTTCTTCAGGTTAATCTGGGCATTTCATGATTGTGTTTTCTTATCCCCTTACATATCAATTATACATCTTTTATTAAGTTTTTCTTGGTTTCTCCAAAAACTTGTTCAATGTTAGGAAGTTAGACTCTGAAGCCTGTGTGCTGTGTTAAAATGAAGTCTAGGCCAAACTAGTGGCTGGACCATAGACACAGAGTTTCAGCTTGGGAAGATGAAGAGCTTATATAAATTCATAGTAAATTTACAGTTCATTAAACAGTACTCAGAATCCAGTTACTGACCTGTACACTAAAATGGTTAAAATTATGCTGTGTATAGGTCATCACACTTTATCACTAAAGGCCAGACAAATACATTGTTTCCACTTAAATAAAATTCGGCAATAGGCAATATGAATGTAAATTACAAAAGTGGGTTAAAGGAGCCTATAGGAAAGCTAGGATTATTGTTACACTCATGCACACAAAGGGAAAATTTGCCAAGATGTCACTTTACAGTATATATTATATACATTATATTTTCTTTACAAACAAAGATTAGCATCTGGAGAAATCTGGCATAGACAAGTTACATGCTTTCTGCTAAGTGTAATGTGTGTCTAAAACCCTAATACTTGGCATTCAAGGAGGCTTAGATGAGGAAGCTGGGATCTCAAGTTCAATATCAACAGCCCAGCTGCATAGTGAGATGGTGTCTCAAACAAAATGGAAATAAACAAACAAAAATGTCTGCTTGCAGGAATTCCTTAGAAGCACTTTTAGCCATTAAAGGAGACCAGAGAACAGCCCCTGAGTTGGGGGTGGGGAGGTTGGAGAATCACAAAGTGTGCATATGCATAGTTCCAGCAAAACAATGAAACTCCCTGCATTTGAAAGAAGAGAAACAGCTTTACACCTAGCAGGAGCCAAGTGGGTGTGGCAGCCAGAACTGGGAGTTTGGAGCCAAGT
>JADRCH010007280.1:218549-241627 GCA_019843965.1 Rhynchomys soricoides
GGAGCCAAGTGGGTGTGGCAGCCAGAACTGGGAGTTTGGAGCCAAGTGGGTGTGGCAGCCAGAACTGGGAGTTTGGAGCCAAGTGGGTGTGGCAGCCAGAACTGGGAGTTCGGGACTTCCGAGGAGACAAGAAGGGAACTGGGAATACTTCTGGGATTTTGGGCTTGCTGGGTTCTGATTTGCTTTGTGGGAGTGATTATGCAAAGGATGGGCCAGCCTGCTGAGCTGGGATTTCACCTTCCTACACCCACCAGCTTAAGGCTGAGCACTTGCGGGTAAACTTTGAAGCTTTGTTGTAATAAAGGATTCACCCCTTCGATTACCTCTTGGAATCTGGCACCAGGTAAGTGACTGGAGGATAGCAGCTTGGAGCATCAAACCACAGTACCTTTAGTTTGGACACTCTTCAGTCTCTCCTAGCAATCCTTTGGGGAGATGGGGGTGGGTTATGGATAGGAGGGCTGGAGACTGACCCTAGGCCTGTCTGTAAGCACATATGTAAAGTAAGCATCCATTTCAGACAACCAGAAACACTTGACAGGAATTTTGCAGTCCGTGAGGATTCAGGGTACAGAGCCTTAAGACCAACAGTCCTGCCAGACTAGTGGGGAGCTAGGTTCACTACAAGTTGGGGGTCGATAAAGACGAGCCCAGCCTGCCAAAGTCTGGATAAACCAAATGAATGTGCACTACTCTGTACATCCATTATATGTGTGTGTGTTAAAATGGGCATACAAAAACAAACAAACAAACAAAGCTGGTCTGATAAGATGGCTCAGAGAAAAAATGCACCTGCTGCCAAGCCTCTTGACCTGAGTTTGATCCCAACAACCCACATATAGTAGTTGCCCTCTGACATCCATATGCATACAGTGGCACACACACACACACACACACACATCCATTTCTTGGTCACGATTGAGAGCTTGCTTTACTCCTTCTACCGGGGAAAAAGAGCAGCCCACGAGAAGAAAACTACACAGTCCGTGTCCATGTGCCTCCCTACCCTCACCTCCTCCGACAGTGCCCCACCCTGCTGCCCCAAGGTTTGCTAATAAAAATAACTGAGGTGAGAGAGGTCCCCGATGCTGCAGGCTTTTGGCAGATGAAATTTGCAGCCAAGTCCTTCTTGTTCCTCCAGGCCAACACTCTTCCACCCAGACCCCACACACCCTTCCCTCCCTAAGCAACCAAAGGAAGAAAAAGTCACAGAACTAAAGCCACAAAACAACTTTTATTTAACTGCTACCACAAATGCAGAATAGAATTAAGGCAGTATAATACATTTTGGGTTTTCCTTACAAGCTTTTGTACAGTAAACTTTGATTAAAGTGTCAATTTGAATTAGCAATTGAAATTTCATTTAAGTGGCAGTTTGTTCTTGAATTCTAAAGGAAAATCACTGTCTCTGTTGACATGAGACCAAGTGCTTCACATCTGTCACTGAACCAAGCATGATCGGACTTACTGGTGCTACCATCTCTTCCTCCTTGTCTCCTGCCCCCAACCAGGAAGGTCACAAAGACAAGGCTTCTTAATACTCCATTTGTTTCTAGCTATCAGTTGTTACTTCGAATTCCTTCTGAATGAAAAGATGTAAAAACTGATGGTGATTAAAAGAGTGAGTATGAATTATAATATTGTAAACATAACTGTAATGGACACTCATATGATTACCAATCATAAAAAATTACTGTGGAAATAAAAAAATGTGCTGGTCAATACTTGAAAAACTCAAATGACCAAAATGAGGGTAAATATGTCTCATCATTTGCAACCAAATATATAAAAATCAGCACCAATGTTTAAATTTACACAAAATAGAATCAACTTGGTATGATGTATCATTCCTTTTGCCACTTGATCTGACAGGCATTAAAATGAACGTAAATAAGAACTTATCTAATTCTGTTCTTCAAATAGGGGGGTCGTGTTTTGTCATGGGATCTTGAAAAGCAAATTTCAAGTGTTTGTATTTCATTATAAATCCTTTTCTGACTGCCATTAAAGGTACAACACAGATTACACACAACATAAAGCTGCATGGTCACAGTCACTTTACAGAGCTAACCACCAAGACAGCCTTGACCAGTGCGCATGCACTCCTCCCCCACCCCTGGGAATGGGAGAAGAAAGCAGGAGGCAGAGAAAATCAGGAAAGGGGGACATCGAGGCTTAGGACCTCAGAACCACAGACATCACACTTGGAAATTTGATCTCTAAGATAGCAAGAATGTACACACACTTTCAAGAATACAGGGTGCCAAAGAGGAGTATGTCTGAAAGATAGATGGAACTCCCACTGTGTCTGGGGGTCCGTGTCTGTGTGTGTCAGTCAGTGTGTACGTGCAATGGAGGTATCTCACTCTGGACTGCACAAGCAGGGAAAACTAAAATGAACACTTTTCACACAGCCATCTCATCAGAACAATCAGAATCATCAGAATCATCAATAAGCACGACCTTGCGGTAATCGCCAGCGGCAATGGGGATTACAGTGGTATCAGGAGGGGTGGCAGAGGTGACAGCAAGCTCAGGGGGTACAATGGGAAGGATGGAGGCAGGACTGTCAGGTTTGAGGTGGCCAGTGGTGGTCATCTCAAGGCAATGGGAGGCTGAGACCTCAGGGAGGTCAGCAGCAGTGAACACAGAGTGGCTGGTGGTGGCAGGTTCGAGATAGTCAACAGTGGTGGTCGCAGGGTGGCTGGTACCAGATTTAATGTAGCCAGCCATGGATGTAGGGTGACTGGTGGAAGGGCCAGCAGAGATACGGTGACTGGTGACGAGTTTGGAAGCAGCCCTGAAATGGACAGTGTCTCCCTTGAAATAGACAGAGTCACTCTTGAAATGAACAGAGGTGGGTTTGAAATGGACAGAGGCAGGCTTGCAACGGACAGAGGAGGCTGACTTAGGGTAAAGAGAGGCAGACTTGGGGTAGCCAGAAATAGACTTGTGGTGGATGGAGGCAGGTTTGCGGTAGGCAGAAGTAGACCTGGTTTGGGGCTTGGGACGGACAGAGGCCCGATCAGAGTGGGATGCTGCTGCATCACCAGGCAGTAGAACATTCCGGACGTTCCTCGGGGTTCCCTCCACAGCGAGACAGGCACGAGCACGCTCTTGCTCTCGGACTTGATCACAGGCACGGACACGGGCACGGACACGGGCACGAGTGAGAGCTCGGGACTCCCAAATCTCCCGAATATCACTGATGAGGTGAGAGATGAACAGGATAGGGTGCCGCATAGCATGGAAGATGGTCCAGTATTCTCTTCGGAAACTCTCATTAAGGATACCGTAGATGATGGCGTTGAGGCAGCTGTTGAAGTAGGCTATGCAGTAGGCTGCAAGATAAAGCCAGTTGGGGATCTTGCCTGCCATTTCCTTTGGAATGACAGCCACCAACACAGTGAGCACATTGACAGGGCACCAGCACACTGCAAAAAGGAGGAAGATCACAAACATGGTTAGAAAATTTCGAACCTCAGCAAACTGGTTGTCAGGATTCTGTCCAGCTGGGTCACGGGCTGCCAGCACTTTGATCCAGATTCTCGTGTAGCAATAACCGACTATGATGAGAGGGAGAACGAAGTGGACGAAGACAATGGCCACAGTAAAGGCAGGGTTGTTCACGTAGTTGAAGATGCAGGTGTAGGTGCGAGGGTCATACTCAATGGTGCCAATGTACATGTTAGGCAGGACAGCCAGGACACTCATGACCCAGGTAACGACCAGATAGATGCAAGTATTGCGCAGGCTGAAGATCCGCTTGTACTGGAGGCTGTGGCAGATGTAGCAGTAACGGTTGATGGCAATAGCAGTAATGTTGAAGATGGAACCGACTACACTCAGTCCTGTGACCAACCCGACCATCTGGCACTGGAGCTGACTCAGATCCCAGCCCCCAGCTGACATGGCATACAGCATCAAAGGGTAGGGGTAGATGGCCACCAGCATGTCTGCCACAGAGAGGCTGGCCACAAAGATGTTGCCTGGAAAACATAAGGGGAAGGAAAAGAGGGAGAGAAACAGAAATCAGTGGTTAATGTTTGAAAAGCCACCTTTCAAAAAAAAAATGGAGGAAACAGCCAACTGGATGGGCAACAATGTAGAATTATTTTGAAGAATGACAGTTTTCTTTCTTTCCTCTTCTTTCTTATTTACAAGCAAGTCCCAGGTGGCTCTGATACAAAGCAAGTTTAGGACACCTGTGCTTGCCACTGGTTTTGTTTGTTTGTTTGTTTGTTTTCAGTGTCATCGTTGCTCTGAGAAAGAAATGAGAATATAAGACAGAATGACATAGAGTACATAAACATGGGGGGGGTGAGGGGGAAGAGTCCTGCTGACGCCATTTTAGAAAAATACAACTGCGCCACATTTTCCACACTGGAAGAGGTGGGGAAGGGAGAGTGAGAAAGGGAGCTAGATGGAGCTGTCTAGAAACAGGATTAATATACGATTAACACCGATAATAATAATAATAACAACAACAACAACTAACCCTCTTCCTTAAGAAGGAAGACCTACCAAAAGAGACCATCCTGAGGTCTTGGGGACTTTTTCAAAGAAATTAAACAGTAATATCTGACAGCCAGGTGAAATACTTACCACTCCCCACCTACCTTCAGAGTAAACCTAAGAACAGGGTTACCCTGAGTCTGAGGTCAAAAAAGAGACCAGGGAAAAGGAGAAATTTCTCCAAGTGCCAAGTGTGGGATTCACCTCTGGCCTGGCACAAAGCACCCTGCACAGACTCCTCTCTTGAGCACAGGAGCCTGCAAGGCTGAAGAGTACAGCAGCTGTGGGGAAACCCTGCCTCCTGCCCTGCCCCTTTCAAAGGACAGTAGCAACATTTTTAAAAACCTTTTACAAAACCTAGATGAAAGACGCCAAGTGCAGGCGCAGGGCCCTCTTTATTTGGAAACATCTCGGTCACTAATTAGCTTTGGTTTGGCAGAATACTGTACTTTGTCCTGGGCTGGGAGAAAATGAGGGCTTTCTAAAGGGACACCAGACTTATCCCCCTGAGCTTTTTGCAAAAAGGGGTTCTCTTTAGGGTTTTCCCTAAAAGTAATGAACTTCCTAAAGAAAAATAGGAAAGAAAGGTTAAACATCTTAAAAGTAAACCCACAACAACCACAAAAAACCTTTTTATTTGCACTTCAGAAGAAAAGAGAAAAGAACGAAGAGGAAAGGAGAGAGAAAAAAGTGAACTTCCCAGGTAATTGTCCGTACTCCGTAGATCTGCCCTTGGGTACCTTATCGAGAGTGAAAGGTAAGGTCCAAGGCTCGCTGCAGATTTCTGGGTTACAAGGAAGAAATCAGAAGCACTCACCAGAGTTTGAAAGAAAAATTTTAAGGACTGGGTCTGTTGCTGAGTTTTTAAACTTGTCCCAACCAAGCAATACACTAGGACATTGCGCTGTGGCTCTGTCCCCAGCCCCAGACAACATTATTTTCAACCCGCCCAGATCTGTACCCTCTCCTAAGCCACTGAAATCTTGGAAAAGAAGACCCAAGGCGCCACCACCCTACCCTCATGCAGTTCGGGGCTACTTCACCCTTCCCCTTGTCCACAGCCTTCTCCCACCCACCCTGAAAACCCTTTAAACACACTCCCCTTCTCCACCCGACCCCATCCCCACAAGTCTCTGTGCCTAGCTCCTTCCTGTGCTATCCCCCTCGGATCCGCCCAGGCTGGAGACTGGAGGAGTTGGGCTTGCGGTTTCCAAGTCCTAGTGCTTTCCAATTGGAGCCCCTTGCCTCCCCTGGAGCTCTCTTGCTGTCCCCTGCACCATTCCTACCTGGTTCTGCCTTTCCTTCCACCCGCCCGCCGCTGCGCTCGGCTCCTGCGCCCATCCTCCGGACACCCCAGTACAGACCTCCGGACGTCCGCCGCCGCCTTCGCCGCCACCACCGCCTGCAGCTTCTAGCCCGCCGCTCGCCGGTTCCAGCCGCTCGCCCTGGGACGGGCAGACGGAGCTCGGCTCCGGCGGGCTCAGACCGCTCCGCTAGACACCCGGGCGTGGGGTCTGCACTCCGCCGCGGGGGAGCGATCCGGAAGCCCTGGGGCGGCGGCGAGCGGCGAGCGGCGATCTGCGGCACTTGGAGACGGCCGTGGCGTTGCGCTCCAGGGAGCGCCGCCTCGGCCGCCCGCGAACTTAACTTCCCAAAGCCGGTCGGAACCGCGCTGCTCTCTTGGAGACAGTTCGGCCGGCCCGCAGTGCCTCTGCTGCGGGGCCGCCCTCCGGTGTCCAGTTCGGCCGACAGTCCCAGGGCGGCAGCCAATGTCTCCGCTCCTGTGGCGACTCCCTCCGTGTCGGGTCTCCGACGGGACAGGAGTCAACGGGCTGCCGCGCACCCTATGAATCTGGGCTTTGCATTCAGCTGCCCCGCGCTAATTTCCTGTGCTCCCCCAGCACTGTGAATCTCGAAGTTTAGGGGAACCCGGCCTAACGTCACCCCCACCAACCCCCGGGCTTGGGAGGAATTTGGGAGAGGTGATTGCAACTTGCTGTTCACTAGGTAGGGAAAATAAGGGCAGCTTACCAGAATTTCGGAGCTTCTTGTTCTTGGCCACAGCCAAAATGACCATGGAGTTTCCGATCAGGTCTACGACGACAGTGGTGACCATTACGCTGAACATGAAGATGATTAGCGCTGGCGGGTAGTCCGGCTTTGGCATCTTACAGCCAATGCAGCCGAATGGGGTGGGAACCGCCTTTGTAGGTCCCATGTTGGTCTTGGGGACCGTGGCCATTCCTCCCAGGCAAGCTCAGGATCTTCTGTGAGTCCAAACAGCTAATACCTGCTCCGTCACCAGGAGCTCCGGGAGCTCCAGGAAAGCGTGGCGCACTCTCTGAGGCTCAGAGAGCAAATGACAGCTCCCCGCCCCTCTCCGGTGAGCTTTTAAAGCCTCGAGGGGTGGCTAGCCACACCCCTAGCCACTCCCCCTGACCAATCAGAGCTCTTTGACCACCCCCACACTCCCTCCCGCCCTAGTCACCACTTTGCCGTGGACAAATCCACAGCCTGGTGTCAGCTTGCTTCCGACTACCTTGTTTGTGCTTCTCCTCCTCTCTAGCCAGCCCCCTCTGAATCCCTCAGGAACCTTTGCTTCGTGACTAGCTCAGAGTCGCTAAGAATCCATTTCTAGCAAGTTCTATTTCTCCCTCCAACACAAATACCTGTTAAAGAGATGTGACTTGCAGAGTGGGCTCATGAGATGCTTTTTAGGACTCTAATGGCCAGCCCCAAAGTCTGCATCCCCCCTAAGGTGAGAGGGCTGCCAGTAACCCTTTAAGCCACCCATATCCTTGTCTCTTTATCCCACTCCCCACGCCCTAGCCTGTCCATAGCTTTCTATAACTGGTGAGGAATGCAGGACAACTGTTCTGGCTCTCAAAGCAAATTGGGGTCCCTATACTCTAAGGAATGCATCCCACTACGGGTTCAGTCATATCAGTAGCGGGTCTGCTCCCTTGGCTGCCACAGCATATGGATTCCTGGTCCCCCCGGGAATTGCAACTCTCGGTGAGGAAATGTACTCTGTGCTTTATACTCTAGAAGCCGGGACCAAGTCTGCACCTCAGGAACAAGGGACCCCAGCTTTAGGATGGTTGATCAGGAGCGGGAGCTCTTACTCTTTCAATTACCTACATCCTACTTTGGGTAAACGTGAACCGGGCAAGGAAGCCTCTTTCCTGGGCTTCTGCTCTTTGAAGCAACCCAGGGAGAACCCGGCAGGCTTCTTTTCTCTCCCCTTCTCAACACGCTCTGTGCTTCCTATTGGATATCTGGCAGTTGGACAGGAGATGGGGCAGCGGCACTATAGCTGCAAACCTGTTGCAGGGGAATCCAGCCCCGAGGCAAAGAAGCTGCAGCTTCACTCATAGCCCCCTGCAGCCCCCGCAACCCCCAGCAGCCCCCAGCAGCCCCCAGCAGCCCCCGCAGCCCAGAGCAGCCCCAGTCCAAGGTAGAACGTTTGCTGGACCCGCTGTCTTTTCCATTCCTAGCCGGGGACTCTCTTTCCAATCCCTCCCTTTTCGGGCTGCACTTTCACACCGCGGGTCTCCTTCTCCATAAGTCCAGGCACCCACGGCGTGCCGTGAGACCTTGCAATGAGCCACCAAAGGGGATGCCTTTCGGACACTGGAAAGTTCCAAAAACCTGGTCAAGGAAATGGACTTCAGCTGACTACTAATAGTTATTGATCATGTTAGGGAGTCTTGGGAAAAAACTGAGGTAACACCTGGAACTCGCTGTGCAGACCAGCTTTCTGACCTCCGTGAGGCTGATGGCCCGGAATGCATCCATCTGGACATCACAACCCCTTACCCCGGGCTTGGGGGTGATCACGGGGACCAGCTGGGGCAAGTTTCACACCAGATTTCAACACATTTAAAGGCATTCAACGGAGAAACAAGCAATACAAGTAATTAAAATCTTACATTTTGTCTAGCTCAAATGTTCAAAGGGGGGAAATGTGTCTTCTAGCTAGAAGAAAAACCCCCATCCCCATCGTGGCTCACTACTGAGAAAACTGAGAGCTGGGCTCAGGCGGAATCACCATCTCCCTCCAGAAGCTTTTTCACATTTCATTGTTTGCTTCCCGGCTGCAGCCTGGCCAGCGCGCTCTCGCACTGCCAGACTCAGCCAGTCTTTTCCATAAAGGAACTGCTGTGATCGGTGCCCTACTGTGCGCCCAGGCAAGAGGCTAACAACTCAAAGCTTGTCCACTTCGTAGACTATGTAGGATCGATGTAGTAGCTCGACATAACCTATGCTTCTGCGAGAATTCAAAACCTTTCACTTGCAGGATCATGAGCGGTTTTGAATTCATTAAACAGAATAGAATGGAAGAAAAATGGAAAGCAGCTTTGTAAGGGCTGCACACTACCCTCTCTCTTGTGGAAGGTTGTTGCAGGCTATCAGTGCTTCAGTGTGCGGATTATGGAGATGAAACAGCACTGAACCTGGCAGTCCCTGTGTCCCTGGCGCTGGAAGCTAGCCTTGAAAGCCGGCTGGATTCTAGGGACTGAGGAGTGAGCAAGAAAGCAAGCTGAGGCTCTGGCCCCTGCCCACTGTTTGGACACTATTTGACCATGATTTCCTGGTGCTTTGATTTTCGACACCAACAGACAAATATTTTAATAATCTCGGGAGAAAGAATTGTTTCTACTTGAATTAATTGTTATATTTATGAACTAGCTTAATACAGACTCAGATCACGTCAGTAATGAGAAAAGACATGGATATTAAAGCTATCATATGAACACAGAAGGGAGAGAGCTTGGGGCCTGTTTGCAAGGGTAAGTAAAAGAATCTCACGTACAATACATTTGATGGCTTCGGAACACTTAAATTGCGACTCCTTTGTGGGGTACAGTGCAGAGTGTATGATTTTTAGACTCTAACGGCATTAAAAACTGTGTAAGCCTGCTTAGAAGTCTTTATAACTAGGGGTAGACAGAAACTCGGAGACCTGAAAACCTATTAACACAAAGAATCCCCAAAGGGGGGACATGGGGCCTTCTCTGGGGAATGTAAGAGTCAATGGGCACTTTCTGTTCAAGAAAAAGTGACCTTTCTTGAGGTCTGGGCCGACTGTGGTGGGAAATGGCATTTCAGCAAGCCTCCAGGGTCTCTGTTCACTCAAGCACTGTAATAATGCCATACCTATGTAGCTAGTTGACTTGTTTGCTTGCTTGTTTTAGTACTAATTGAACTTAGAACTTCCAGCATGCTGGACAAGCTTCCTGCTGAGCTATATTCCTAGATCATAAATGCAGTTTTAAATAACCATTTTATAATTTATAACACTTTCTGGGTATGTATTTTCTCCCAACAACAGCAGAAAGTGAAAACAGTATCTGAAAGCACTTGCCCACAACTGTGCCAACGCTAATAGAGAAGCCTAGTAGGAGAAACAGAAGGGTGAGGAGTGAAATCAGACAGTGACGATGCTTATCCCACTTTGACAATACATGAGAGAGAAAGAGAGATGGAGTGAATTGAAAATTCAAGTGTAAGCATAGCTTGTAATCCTGGCACTCAAAGGTCTCAGGCAGGAGGACAGTGAGTTTGAAGCCAGGACCCTGCCAAGAACAACAACAAAAGAATGTGGATATGAATATTATGGTATGTGAACTATATCTCAGTAAAAAAAAAAACAAGTAGACAAAAAGCAAAAGAATGAAAATGAGAATGCAACACAATGACTTCTTTCCACTTTTCTATACCATGCTAACTAGAAACACTCTGGATTCTCTTTAACCCAGTAGTTCTTAACGTGTGGGTTGAAACCCCATTGGGGATTTGATATCTGATATCCTGAATGTCAGATATTGACATTAAGATTCATAACAGTAGCAAAAACAGTTGTGAAGTAGCAATGAAAATAGTGTTTATGGTTGGGGTCACCACAACATGAGGAACTGTATTAAAGGGCCACAGCATTAAGAAAATCGAGAACTACTGCTTTAGCCCCAAGAGGTTCTAGGCTAAGAGAAATAATCAAAGGGCTCCTCAGTCTCATTGCCACTATCCCCCGTGTTCGTAAAGGGCTGCCTTGGGCACTCCAACCTCCTCTTAACAATGTGCTCTGAAATTTCCAAATCATTTGTAAAGGGCTTGTAACACCATTGGATCTAATATGCAAAACTGGCAAATGAGAATTTGGTGAAATTCCAATGATGGTTCAAATGTCTTTCAGGGCATCCTCTAGTTATTTGCACACCTTTGAGGTGTCTACCTCCTTATAGGAAGGCACATAGACACCCATACGGGACGTGGGTACACCCCATCTTAGAACCAAGGGGATATTTATTTGATGGATGGTGGCTCTATTTTATCTGATTCTTAAAAGGAAAAGCAAACTTTAGGTTTGGGCTATGCCCAGTGGTAGAGTGCTTCGCTAACACATGTAAGGCCCTGAGTTTCATGTTCAGGACTGAAAAAAAAATAATTTGAAATGAGCTGTTCCAGTGGTCTCAGATGAGTTAGTAGTCCCTAGATGCATAACTCACAGCAGAATGCCGATACCCATAGTGCCTCATGAGTTCAGAGTGAGATAACACAGGTAAGCACTTGGAACACTAATCAGAACAGAGTAAGCATACAACAAATACTAGTTGCTACAACAATGGTGATGAAAGCTTCTAATATTTTATTAAAATTGGATTTTATTGCACTTCAATGGAGGATAGGCTCTCTCAGGGAGATCAGAGAGTCTGTGCCCTGCTGGCTCAGGCTCCAAGATCTCTTGCCTTTAAGTGTGCAATTTCAAGCAGGTGTGACAGCATCCCAGCTACTATGAATGTGTCAGATAGTCATGGCTCTACACAGGGATTTGTGTCTCACTGTTCTTCTCACCACCTGAGATGCATATAGATGGTCAGACCCATAGTCCACAACTGGCCAATAAGCTCAGACAGGAGAAGGGGGTACCGAGTGGAGCAGGGTGTGGGGACTGGCCCAACCTAAGGAAGTTCTGTTTCAGGGAGGATGTGTGGCTACCACTACATCCTAAGGCTGGAGCCTCAAAAAAGCTGAGGAGTGATTTAGCCAAGAATCAAGTCCCTAGACCTCAGATCCATCAGGTTCAGGACATCAGCTACCTCAAGAGCAGTTTGGGACAGGTGCTGGGTAGGCTATTTTATAATCAGACAATGTCTGGTCACATTTACATTCCAAACTTGGAGACAGTATTCACAATCGTTAAGTGCACAGAAAGAATGATTGTCCTCTCTGAATCCTCGAGGCTTAATTCATCACAGTTGGAACTACTCTATCTTCTCCCTTTGCTTGAGTCATCAGAGAGAACAGAATACATCCATTTCTTTTGGTGCAGTTGGGGGACTTAGCAAAGTAATTAGCAGCCGACATTTCCGTGATCTTTGCTCTTGGTAGACTGCAGCTTAGGTGGCTCCTATCAGAGGCTGGCTAGAGAGAACAGAGGCACATTAATTACTTGTAGTAACACTTGGACTGACTCTCTTCCCTGTGCACAATTTACCTACTAATTAAAGCTTAATGAACAGTATCCATTTTCCTGGTTTCTCATTCTAGCCAAGCATTTAAAGACCC
The DNA here is from genome assembly GCA_019843965.1 of Rhynchomys soricoides. Lineage (NCBI taxonomy): Eukaryota > Metazoa > Chordata > Mammalia > Rodentia > Muridae > Rhynchomys > Rhynchomys soricoides. The sequence goes on from JADRCH010007280.1 coordinate 230,634, forward strand.
TCCTTTTTATTAATCACCCTTACAACCTGATGGAACAAGCTGTCCAGTATTTGCTGGGGGAGGTCTCTTCAACTCACCTTACTGAAACACACAGGACGTGGTTAGCCACCAGGACTCACACTAGTCCAGAGCCAGTATACGTTGGAGCCGCCAGGTCTGCCCTTAGGGCTTCTGACTCAGTAGGCCAGTCTCCTGTGAGGCCACAGAGCCTGCCCATTTCCTTAAGGGGGCTGATGAGTCTGCTGAAAGTAGCCCAGAGGTACATACTAGGACAACCCTGTCCTTTTCTCCACACAACTAGACACTGGTCACGTAAAGGGATCCAGGTGTGTCAGTTAGTGACTCTGTCCCCAATTGCTCAGAGGTTAAGACCTTCTGAGACTTCATACATATTTCCCAGTTCCTTACAGTATGTACGGTTGGTCAGCACACCAAACTCCATTCTATCTCAGTTGTGGCCATAAGGCTTCAGCACAGTAGTTGGCAGAGGCCCTAGCCCTGCCAGAGGCCGGAGGCTAGAGGCTTGACCAGGGTCACTGTGCTGCTGGAAAGCCCATCCTGATTATGCTTGCCTGACTTGTAAAAAATACAACGGCCCATTTGCATCCCAAGTAAGAGCATCTCCTACTGTAGTTCGACATCCTTGTCCCAATTTATCTAGTTTCCAGAAGCTGACGTTTAACTAGGCAACTTGTACTTTAGTACACAACTCTGAAGAAGACAGCCGCCTGTGGCTGATCTAAAGGAGCTCCACATGAAGAACTGGCATTGGCTGGTTAAAGGGTTTTTCTACCAGAGGATCTATGAAGCAAGGAATATTGAACTGAATTGGGTGGCTCTATTCTTTCTCCATTTGCCACCTTGCTGCCCTGTGTCCTGGAGATAATGGTTCAGTATGTTTCTGACTCACTTTTACCATCCCCCCCCACACTGTGTTGTTGGAGACATTCATGATCCATCCTTTAGCATATAACTATCTCCCATTTACCTTGTATTTTTAGTAATTTAATTGAAAATTGACCCCAGCATCTTGAAGTGTGTCGTCTCCTGTACTTCAGTTTGGGCTTATATTCAAAACAACTTTATATTTCTTACCTGTGGCATCTGAAAGTTCTGGTGAGTCTCCAGAATCTCAACATCCCTTTTTCAGAAATGTTAGCTTTGGAAATTCCTTCCAACTTTGTAAGCTAAAGGCAACAGGCAGTCTGAAATGTTCTACTTCCATTGAAGTGGGAATGCTCTGTAAACAGAGGGCTGAGGCTGGCTCCTATTACTTCTGTGCCTATCCTAGGAGTGGAAGGTGAGAATAGTGTCCAGGCATCAGGTTCGGCGTAAGGGGGGGGGGTGTTGGACTGTACCTTGGAGAGAACATGTGGCTATGTGAAATGCTAAAGAAGCAAAAGGGTAGACTGAAGAGAAGCATCCCAGCAGGATGCCCCACTCAAGAGTCAGGAGAGAAAATTATAGGTGTTTTCTGGAAGAGGTAACAACCATGCAGGAGCCTGGCTCCAAAGACCCCAGGACCTCACCTGTTTCCGATGCTGAGTTCAGTGCTGCTTCAAGTCCCAGAGTCTTAGATAGAGCAGAGAATTGTTTGTTTTGGGGGTCTTGAGCATGCCCTGAGCTCCCATTTGGAGCAGAATGCAAAGAAAAGCACTTTCTGAGTCTGCCCTGTGGCCTTACCCTCTGTGTTTCTGGAGAATCCAGGCACAAGCCTGCAATTCCTCCCCATCCTTTCCTGTCCTTCCTGTCAAGGCAGACCCTGGAGCTGGCCTTTTGGTCACTATGGGAGGAAACATTTGAACTGAAAGATAATCAGTCAACCGAAAGATGTCTCTCCCCTGGAGATGGCAGATACGACCCCAATACTGGGGCCCCACCCTGGCCCTGGAAGGCAGTCAAAGCCTAGTCTGGTTTTCTTTGCTTCAATGGCCAGAGGTAAGTGCTGGTTTCATCATAACATTTCCAGGTGCATATACATGTGGCACAAGACCTTCCTTTACAACAGGGGAGAAAACCTTAGATGTGCACTCAAACTCCCTCTTGGTCTTGCCTTTAACTAGGGGTTGATTGGAGATGTATAACAAGAAATATATTGGGTTGTTTTCCTTGTTGCCAAGGCAACTCCTCTCTTTTCATGCTGACTGCCAATGCCTACTCTTGGGCTGCTTTGGGTAAAACCTTTTATGGCTTGTTCTAAGACACTCTACCCTACCCTGAAGTCATGAATATATCCATCTATATTATTAAAAGCTTTACGATTTTTCTTCTCACCTTAAGTCTTTAATTTATCAAGGCTTGCTCTTTATGCATGTGTGTCACAATCCAGAATCCAATTTCCTTTTTATCTATGTGTTCAGAAGCCCTAGTCACAGGACCAGTTCTTGAAAAGTCCATCCTTGCCCCACTGGCAATGTCAACTCTGTCAAATAGCAAATGCCCACATACGTGTAGGTATGCTCTGGGAACTCTAGTCTGTTTTATTAGACAAATTTCCACCCCCATGTTAAAACTGCACACTCCTAGTTGCTAGGGCTTCAAACTACCTCAGATATGCAGGGAGGCATTTCCCATCATCCTTATCTTCTTGATAGTATCTTGAGTATGCTTTATCCTTCCTATTTCATATAATTAAAATAATTTTATCAAACTTAAGACAAAAAAACCACACACACCTCTGCAGAGTTTTGTTGGAATGTATTTAAAAATAATAACTCTGGATGTCAATTAAAGTAAAGAGATATTTACAATTTTGTGAGTTGTATCTTCTTTAAATTGACACAGGATCCCATGTAGCCCCAAATCCTTGAACTTGATGTGTAGCACAGGATAACCATAAGTTCTGATCCTCCTATCTTTACCTGATTGCTAGGATGTGTGTACTTCCATGTTCAGTTATGATGCAGGAGATTGAACCCAGAGTCTCATGAATGTTAAGTAAACACTCTTCCAGCTAAGCTACATCCCCCAGTCCAGCATTGTCTTTATTGACCCTCGACTGTATCTTTCCATTTATTTTTGAGTTTTACAAAATGAAGTTTTACAGACATTTGGGGTTCACTTCAAGGTACATCAGTTTCTTGATGCTATTGTAAATACCTACAGGCTAACTTTTCTCTTTAATACCCAAATTTTATGTGTTTATTCATTAATGTATAAAATCCAACTGGAATGCATATGGTAATCATGTAACCTGCTACCTTGATGAATTTATGTATTAGTTCTAACTATTTTATTGGGGAATTCTTAAGCGTTTGCTATTCGTGACATTTCCCTGTAAGCAGGCATTGTTTTACTTCTTTCTTTCCAGTTTGCATGTCTTCTATTTCTTTCTTTATAATTGCTCTAGTTTGAATTTCTAGGAGGAACACTTGTCGATTGTTGACCTTTAAAGAAAACCTTGCTGACTTTCACAGTTGTTTTGGGCTTTAGTTTGTCATAGTAGCTTCCAGCGGTATGTTTTGCATGTTTTCATCATGGCATGGTCTTCAATTTTATAAAATTACCTTTTTATTTCAGTTGGAATTTGATATAAAAATTGGAATAAATTATATGTTTTGTCTTCTTTTTGTACTGTATTTGTTGATTTGTTTGGACAGGGTCTCATACAACTCAGGCTGGTTTTGAGTATTCTGTGTAGCTGAAAATTACCTTAAACTTCTGATCTCCTTGTCGACACCAACCAGTCCCTGGGATACACCATAGACCACCGTGCCCAGCTTGTCACTATGTACTAGGATTATTCAATTGATTTGTTTCCATATATTGACCCATCTTGCATTCTGAAAAGAGTGCCTGCTCCATCATGTTGTGCAATCATTTTAATATATTGTTCAGTGTGGTTGATAACCTATATTTTATTTATCATTTCTGCTACAGTGTCTATTCATCAATACTGGTCTGGAGTTTTCTTGTACTATCTTTGTCTGATTTAGGTATCAGGATAGTAATGCTGGATTCATAGGATCAGTTTGAAAGTATTCCATTCGCCTCAATTGTTTGAAAAAGTTTGAGAAGTATTGATATAAATTCTTCTTTAGATGCTTGCTACAATTCATCTTTGGAACCACCTGAGCTTTTCCTTACTGAGGGTTTTTAGACTGCAGACTCAATCATCTTCCTTGTAGTCACCTGGGGAAAGGACATGGTTTACTGTTTTACTCTAAAGTCGAGGTTATTTCCCTTTGAGGTCTCCTATTAGACTCTTCCGTTTTGGTGTGTGACGAATGTCTCCCTTGGCTTGGAAACTGTCAAATGCTCAATTCAAGGTTGACTGGATCTACAAATATCCTCAGAGTAGAAGAGGTAGGTATTCAATTAAGAGGGTTTTTTTAATTTTTAATTTTTATGTCCATGGGTGTTTTTGTCTGTGTCTATGTCTGTGCACCACATGTTTACAATCCTCAGAGGCCAGAAGATGGCATCAGAGTCGCTGGAATATAGTTATGAATCCTGCGAGCTACCATGTGGGTGCTGGAAATCAAACTCAGGTCCTCTGAAAGAGCAATGCTCTTAACTGCTGAAGTATCTCTCTAGCCCATCAATTAATAGTTTGAAATTACTGCTTCATTTCTTTCTCCGATGTCAAAATGTTCATGCTTTTAAGATTTTTTTTTTTAAAAAAAAAAATTATCTTCTCTGGTTGTTTTCAGGAAATGAGCTAGTCCAATTAAGTTAGGCTGTCTAATTTTTGAAATTGGACAACCTTGATCCATTTCATTTTTTGAGATGAGGGTGCCTGATTTTAAGAGTCCCTTCCTCCCATTTACAGTCTCTCATCTCTTTGCTCCTCTGGATCATGGCTCTGCTATGAAACTGTTTCCTGTGCTCTTTGTTAATGTTCATTTTAGACTCATTTTCCTCATTTCTAATTCTTTTTGTAATCCCACTGGGACTTGACAATAAAGAAGAATTCTTGATTTGGCATCGGTAGTCTTCCTCACTCCTTAGCCCAGCATAATGTAACCCGTATTTTGCCTCTACTGCTCTCCTGAGGCCGTCTCTGTCAATCACCAAGCTCCAGGCAGCTGAATTCAGTGGCTCTTTTCCATTTCTCCCCCCAGTGCACTGCATACACTCTTTTCTTCACTTACATGATTGCTCTAGACTGCATATTTACCACCCTCCTACCATTTGTTTGCCAGAATTTTCTCCTCTTGCTAACATGCAAATAAACACTAAACCCAGGCTCCGAGGGCTTTATCTCCATTTCTGGTTGCATTCAGTTTATAATTTCAAAAATCATTTCCAGCACTATTTTTTATTTTTTAATAATCCTTTATTATTAGCATTTTCTTAATATCCTAAAAACCAATTAACAACCCTTTTGATCTTTTAAAAACTGTATTTTTTTCTTCTTTGGGTCCTTTTCTTTGGAAATAGTTTTTTTCCTCATATAAAATGTCCCGTGCAGTCTCTTCTCCATCCGCACCTCCCAGTATCTCACCACTGCCTCCCAATTAGAGCCACTCCTTTTTTGTCTCTCATTAGAGAGCAATCAGGTGATAAAATAAAAAGACAAAACAAAAAAAAAACCCTCAGAATTGGACAAAACAAATAAAAGGAAAAGAGCACAAATGAAAGCACAAAAATCAGAGAACATTTCATTCATCCACGTAGGAATCCATACAAAAGTACTAAACTGGAAGCTATAATGTGAACACAGTTGGTTCACACTGTGCAGACCTGTGCAGGCCCTGTGCATGCTGCCTGTATCTCTGAGTTCATATGAGCTTTGCTCATGTTGATTTAGAGGGTCTTGTTTCCTTGGTGTCTCCCTCTGACTCTTACACTCTTTCTGCTTACTCTGCCACAGGTTTCCTGAACTCTAGGGAGAGAGATTTGATGAAGACATCCCATTTAGGGCTGAGTGTTCCAAGGGCTCTCACTCTCTGCATATTGTCTGACTGATTGTGGATCTCTGTTTATTCCTATCTGCTGCAGGAGGAGGCTTCTCTGATGATGGCTGAGCAAGACACCTATCTATGAGTATAGCAGAAAGTCATTACAAGTTCTATTGCTACATTCTTTTAGTACATCAGTAGTATTTAGTTTTATCTCAGGTCCCTGGCCTGGTCTACGGGTTCTTGGCCACCCAAGCAATGTCAGGTATGGGTTCCATCTTGTGGAGTAGACCTCTAGTCAAATCAGATATTGATTGGTTACTCCTGCAAGCTTTGTGCCACCATTGCTCTGGCATATTTTGCAGGCAGGGCACCCTTGTAGATTGAAGGCTTGTGGCTGGGTTAGTGTTTACATTGTTCTTTTAGCAGTGCAATACTAGAATTTTCTAATTTCCTATTTGAAGGGATTTCTGGGCACAAAAAAGAGAGAAATAGCTTCCATGAGGAGGATCACGGTGGTTTCAGAACAACCTGTAATGTTTCACTTTGGAGACAGGGACTTCCTTAGAATAGCAAGGGCCCTTTAGGGGTAGTATATTCATTTATCTGAGCATGCTGTGTGATCAAAAGCCGTTTCCCAGAGCTCCATCCTGTGTGGAACTGAGGGTTTAAAGAGAAGCATTTCCACACCTGACTGAGGCTAGGTCTGAAAGAGGCAGAGGTTGAAGAGATAAGTTCAATGGCTAAGAACACTTACTACAAAGATTTGGGTTCAGATACTTAGAGCCCATGGAAAAGCCAGATGGCTCTAACTCCAGCACTATGAGTGGCAGAGACAAGAGTATCATTTTGGGTGCTTGTTGGCTGCCAGCCTAGCTAATATGGCAAGTTACAGTTTCAAAGTGATAATGCAGAGTGACAGATCAGGATACTTGATGTTCTCCTCCCACTCCCACCAACATGCACACAGAGACACTCACCTGAACATAGAAGTATACATATAACACAGACACACACATCATCACATCACACACAAACACACACACCACATACCACACACACACACACACACACACACACACACACACCACATACCACACACACACACAAACAGTAGCTTGAAATCTCAGTCCTCTCCAAGGGTCTCACAGTGGGACGCCGTGCTTGACATAGCTCGAAAACTCAACCCCCAGCACTGAATCGTTTATCTTCAGGACTCTGAAGGAGTTCTAGTGTGTTACCTCCTACAATTTAGTCTCGTATATGTGGTCTAAAAATCAAATCATCACAAAACGTTGTGGTGAGGGGAAGGTCTCCCAACCCCAGCAGCAGGGGTTGAAGTTCCTAGACACGTGGAAATTGTTCACTAGCTGAATTTCCTTCCATCGTAGGAATATTTGAGGAAAGTAAACATTAAGTGTACGTTTAAGTGGAGGGATGCAGCTGAGCACTCTGTGGTGACGCTGGTTCTCAGATGACTAGCTCTGCAACACACTGCGGAAGGGCTAAGCCTGATCTCAAGAGACAATGAGGCCAGGTGGGATCCCCTTGAGATTGAGCTGCTGGCACACACAGTGACATGGGGCAATGGTGAAGAGGAGCAGCTTGAGCGAAGGCAGGAGGGAGGTGGTAGCCACTGAAGACTTCCGGTGGCAACACACACATAGGTGGCTTCGGCTCCATGCAGTTGCCTAGGAAAACTCCAGAAGCTTCCAGAAGCTGGAAGGTCCCCACCCAAATGTTGCAAATGCAAAACGCAAAACACAATCCTCATGTACTGAAAGTCTAGTAGTGGAGCTTCCTGCCTAAGTCACTGTGGGATTTGAAAAGCCGTGAAAACACTGCATGCATATCTTATGATCTTAAGGCACCAAGGGCTCAAGAAGCCAAATAATTGGGTCAGCTCTAATTAAGGAAGCTATACAGAAGGCATGGCCACTCCAACTTCCAAGTCTATAAGATTTATACAAGGTAACCTGGGAAGAACAGAGAGAGACAGAGAAAAGGAGTTTTGTTTAATTTTATAAACATGCAGAAAGACGAAAGGGTTAAAGAAGCAACTAAGTGTTTTGTTATTTACATAAGAATCACGTAAAGCCTTACAGCAAAAGTGTAGCGATGAGAAAATATTCCTTCATTTACTGAGAGAATATTACAACCAGGTCCCCCAGGACTATGTGCGTGACAGCCACTCACTGAGTAAGAGAATGAGCCAGGAGCTGCATGCCATCTCCCACAGCCACAGCAGGCTCTCCTCTCTGCAAAAGACCATCTCCCGGTGACCATCACAGAGGTCGCCATCCTGTAGTGGCTGAGGCCAAACTCCCTGGCTTGGAACTTGGAAAGGAACTGATTTGAAAGTCTTATGGAAGACAGTTGAGCTTGCCTATGCACTTACTGAATCCCCTATGTAGACAACACCACAATGATGGCTAGGATATGTGCCCCAGAAGTGGACAGATGGAAGGGAAAGGGAAAAAGCCCTCATGTGGTTCCCCAAGATCCCACACTGTTCCTCAGAGGAAATGTTGTTGCTGCCCTCCGTGTCAGGTACAGGCACATTTCTGGGGGATGGGCAGACATTCAAGTAAAGCAGAGGCTCTTTTGTTTTTCTTTTCATCTTTTGACTTTTTATACTTTAAATTATTTAAATTTTTCAAATAATTATTTTATTATATTCTTCTCCTCCCCCAAGTCATCCCAGACCCTACACAACTTTCTACCCACCTAACTTCATGTTCTATCAAACACACACACACAAGAAAACAAAACAAAAAGACTAAAACAAAACAAAAACAAAAAATGCCAAACCAGAACAATAATGAAAGCACACACAAAAACTATGGAATCTATCTCAGTTAACCCCTCCTGAGAAAAAGGCCAAGGCAGAGGAGGATGCTTCTGGATCCACCTCCACAGGCAGTGTGGCCTCTACACTCCCACCCTGACCCAGTCAACAGCATAGACTGTTCTATGCACTTCCTTTTTTCCTGATCCTGAGACTCCCAAGTGCTGTAGTCGCTGCTGTAGTCGCTGCTTACACATTCTGAAAAGATTCCTTGAAGGCTGGGCAGCCTGCCGTGGCAGATGCCAGTAGGGTTAGCAGCCAAACTGACACAAAAATGTTTAAGCAGCTCTAGTCTGAACAAACAACAGCACCCCTAGCGTGCAGAGGGGCATCACGCTTGGCAAACAGCAAGCAATTAGGAGGGAAAGCTACAAATGATGGCAGTCTAGAAAAGTACAAATCTCCAGCCTGCCTGGGCAGCTACTGTTCATTATGGAAAAAACCAATTACACCCACCTCCTGCCAACCTCCCAAGGATGCCAATATCCAAGGGCTCTGTGCTGCTATTGGAGTTTAGACCAGAAATCAAAGCTTTGGGATTCAAGACCTGCTCTGCCACCAACTCATTTTGTAATTCTGGGATGTCACTTCACACTTGTCACGGTAATTTGTTCTAATTTGCCCTATCGCTTTGGAAGCACTAATGGAGGGCCCTTTAAGCCCAATTAGGGCCCATTCCTTGCATAGAGAAAAAAAGGATAGCTCTCTCCTGCCTGCTGAGAATGTAGACATCCCTGTAGCTAGTTGCACTCCTTGTACAAATAATCAGGCTCAATACAGATGGGCCTCAGGCCACAATGAACTACTGGCTCACTTCCTACAGTTTCTGGAGGCTCTACAGACAAGCTTTGATTTGGAGCAGTGGGACTGATGGCGAATCTCTATTCTAACTGTGAATAAAGGGCTTTGGAGTTTCAGCACAAAGAGCAAGCCAGGAGTCCTCCACACTTAGAAAAAACAAAACAAAACAAAACAAAACAGGGTAGTTCTGGTGTGAAAGGGATCCTAGGAGACTAGCTGAGTGACTCCGAGAAGAGGAACAGGAGACTTGTCAGTGGTATGTCTGTCACTGATGAGATGGCCGTCTGGGTCTGGAACTCGTGGTATCGCCAGCCCAGCTGCATAAAAAACAGATCTTTTCATCTCAGCAGGGCTGAGAGTTTTAAACCCACAAGTGAGGAAGCATGTCGTTTTCGATGCTGGCGCTCTCTCTAGTGGTCAAAAGAGATCATGGCACTATTAAAGAATTGGAGCTTGGGAAGCACTCAACCTAGGTTTCCTGGGTTTTACCCAAATTTCCCCTAAAAACATATAGGTAAATGCTAGTAGTGAAATGAAGGTAGAATTGTGAGAGCTTTTCTGGACAGTAGTCTCTATATTAATCCAGAATATGTGGAATACCGAGGTATTTTTATGCGTGTGAGAGAGACAGAGCAAGAGCAAGTTTGCATGTGCAAATCATTTTTATTCACAAGCTATTTCATGTTAGGCTATCTGTGAGATCCATATTCACATATTCAAACAAACACAGATAAAATATGGAGGAAAAATTATACCCACATTTTCTTGTTCCTATATGTTAACAAATACAATGTGTCAACTATTTACATAACACTCACATATTATTAGGACTTCTTAGTGACGTGCACAGATGATTTAAAGAATATTGAAGTAATATATTGGCACAGAAGTGGAAGGAATGAAGTGGGTGTTTTGAATGTGTGTGTGCATGGAGTTGTGTGAACCATGGGGTGACAATGTCTCAGTTAAGAGTCCCAGATCTTAGGACTCCAATTTCTATTTTCCTCCTTCTCTATTTGATGGCAGCGAACATTTGCATCTACATTTCTTTGTACTCATTTTAAAATGCTGCTAGTTATTTTTTTTTAATTGAGAGTGGTAGGTAGGAAAAGCAGGGCAAACAAAAGGAGATGTGAAGTCACAGCCCTGAAAGATTCCAGAGGATGTGTTGGGACTGTTCCAGTGAGTCACGTAGGATTTGTTCAGGATGGTATTGAAGCACCAGACTCGGAACAAAAGGGGAAGGAGGAGAAGGAGGGGTAGCAGGAAAAGGATCAGGAGGTCCATGAGAAGGAGGGGCAGGAGCAGGAAAAGGATCAGGAGGTCCATGAGAATGAGGGGCAGCAGGAAAAGGATCAGGAGGTCCATGAGAATGAGGGGCAGGAGCAGGAAAAGGATCAGGAGGTCCATGAGAATGAGGAGCAGCAGGAAAAGGATCAGGAGGTCCATGAGAAGGAGGGGCAGGAGCAGGAAAAGGATCAGGAGGTCCATGAGAATGAGGA
>JADRCH010007280.1:241637-254326 GCA_019843965.1 Rhynchomys soricoides
GAGGGGCAGGAGCAGGAAAAGGATCAGGAGGTCCATGAGAATGAGGAGCAGCAGGAAAAGGATCAGGAGGTCCATGAGAAGAAGGGGCAGCAGCAGGAGGACCATGAGGACAGGACCAGAGACAGAGCAGAAGAAGGAGCAGGAGGATGGGGAACAGAAGGAATGGGAGGAAAAGGAGGAGGGTCATGAAAAGGAGTTCATAACTCAGAGAGAGGAGGAAGAGAGAGAAGGGGGAAGAGAGAGAGGTAGAAGCAGAGGAGGAGGAAGAAGAAGAGGAGGGTCTCTCAACCTTTATCAAAGGAAAAATTCACAACACAGATACCAATGATAGATGTGTTGAAGACTGGGGTGTGGGGCTGGGGGAGTAGAGTATATGCGCTGCCTCTGCTGAAGCAAGCAGGAAGATGGGGGAAAGAGAAGGAAGGTCTTTGGAGGAAGAAGGTGACTATGCAGGAGCAGACAGCCAGGTCACTGGGAGATCAGATGCACTGGTTTCCAAGACCTCAATAACACTTTTGTTATTTCATGGGCTCTCTCTGGGACCATAAGGCCAGGATCTCTGTGCTGGGTCCTCTCTGAGCCAGCCAATTGGGCAGAGCATCGGTAGGGGAAGGAGCAAAACTTGGTTTTGCAAGTATAAAGGTTGCTTAGTATTAATAATATTTGATTCGTTGTTATACTGGAACCAGAAGTCAGTGACTTCAGAGGAATTATCACCTTTAGCTTAACAGTGGGGAATTAGGTAAAGAATTTATTGCTAGCATCTCTTCTCTGGCCAGTCGCGGGCCTGGCTGGTTAACTCTTTGTGAACCAGAGAAAGGGGAAAGGAAAGGTGTCACTCACATAGACATCTGGGTGAAGCAGAAAATAGGTACACCACTACAAGTGAATGGATGGCTAGGTGGGTAGGTGGGTGGACTGATGGATGGATGGATGGATGGATGGAGCAGAGTCCACTCCCAAGCCAAACCATCATCTTTATTTCTCTGGCCTTTTATACATAAAAGTTCTTTAGAAAATTACCTCAGAGTTAAAATGTGACACAAAATGGGAGTTACATAAAAAGGATGCTGATATTAAATTTAAAGCAGTGTTTCATTGTATAAGCTCATTATAAGTTCAAAGCAACAGATCCACATGGCCTTGTCTTATCATAGTACACACCTGTGGCCTCATCCTTGGACCTGAATGCTTTTCCTTGAACACAAATTTGTCCCAAGCCTATATATCATTTTAGTGTAATATAAAAGCTTATTATATTTCTTATTATGCAGCCTTTACTTACTATTATGAGGAGCGGGCACATTCTATTCTTGATTCTAACTTCATTGCATCTTTCTAGCAAAATGATTGAAACCATCTTGTAATACTTTCTCCGTAAGATTATTTGAATTAAATCAGGAATTCTATAAAATCATTAATTCATCTCAACATCATTAATTCATGAAATTTCATCTTATGTTGATCTGCAGGAAATCTGATCAATAAGGAGGGCTAATGCCCGGGGATTATTATATTAATTTAACAAGAAAGATATATCAGCTGCAAGAAGTAATACTGAGATGAAGTCTCTTTGGGACCTTGCCTCACAGAGTTCAACCATCGCAGACCATAATCAGTGGGCCACCTCCAGGAAGGACACAGGCTAGCCTTAGCCTGTCCTAGATGGCTCCTGACACCATCATCCAAAATAAACTCTTCACAGCAGCATAACAGTGACTGATGGACACACAGTTTTGTAGAAATCCCTAATATCTGATGGAACCAATTTCTAATTTGTACTCCCTGTGTCACACATTTGTAGGCAAGGGTCGAACATGACTGCTCCCACATGGGAGTAGCAAAAGCATTTCATCCAGATGATAAACTCGGGAAGGTATAGCTAGCTGTGATCTGAAATGACAATAGTCTCTTCAATGATAACTTGATATATCTGGAGGTGACTCACAGGCCTTTAGTTCGGGGCAGTGACTTTGGGACCATTTTGTTTGATTTTGCTTCAGTATGTTCTGGCTATGGTTATTTGGAGATTGTTAGTTAGTTAGTTAGTTAGTTAGTTAGTTAGTTAGTTAGTTAGTTTGCTACAAGAGCAGCACAGCTGGGAGAGTGGTGTTTGGTAACCTCAGCCATTGACTGATGAGATTTTTTTTTTTTTTGGTTTTTCAAGACAGGATTTCTCTGTGTAGCCCTGGCTGTCCTGGAACTCACTCTGTTGACCAGGCTGGCCTCGAACTCAGAAATCCACCTGCCTCTGCCTCCCAAGTGCTGGGATTAAAGGCGTGCACCACCACTGCCTGGCTGAGATTTTATTTTTGAAAGAGAAGTTATACTACAGTTTCATACCCACAGCTTTGCTCAGCAGAGCTCTTCTCTAGCAGCACAGAAACTGTGCGAGTAACTTGGAGAAGCAGCTTTTTGTTGTTGTTGTTGTTGTTTTGGTTTTTTGAGACAGGGTTTCTCTGTGTAGCCCTGGCTGTCCTGGAACTCACTCTGTAGACCAGGCTGGCCTCAAACTCAGAAATCCACTTGCCTCTGCTTCCCAAGTGCTGGGATTAAGGCGTGCTCCACCACTGCCCTGCGAGAAGCAGCTTTTGAAAGCATCGTCTGTGTCTCTCATTAGTACTTTGGGATTTGTTTTCTTTTATTTGAAACAGGGTCCCATTCTCTACCTCTGGCTTGCCTGAATACTATGTAACCCAGGGTACCTTGAACTCACAATCTTCCTGTCTCTGACTCCCAAGTGCTGGCATTTCTAGAATGTGTCACCACATCTAGCTGTAAGTTAAATGTTTAAATTAGGCTTCCAAGTTCTTTATATATCAGGAATCAGAACAAAACTTGAAACTCAATCAATATTAAAATTATAACTTATTTTAAAGTGTATGCCTTCAGAGAGAAAGAGAGAAAGAGAGAGAGAGAGAGAGAGAGAGAGAGAGAGAGAGAGAGAGCTACATGGTCATGTAGTTGTTTTATTTCTTAGAAGAATCTCCAAGCTGACTTCCATAATGGCTGTGCTAGTTTGTCCCCAACCTCCTCACCAGCATTTGGTGGCATCTGTTTTCTGGGTGATAAACATTCTGACTGGAGTGAGTCAGAATGCCCGTGCTGTTTAAATTTGCATTTCCCTGATGGCTAAGGATGTTGATTTTTATTTGCATATGTTTATTGATCACTTATATTTTTCCTTTTGATGATGGATTTGATGTCACTCATGTTTCCTCTCATATGCGGAATCTAGGTTTATATGTAACAGGAGTAAGATGGGAACAAGAAAAGGAAACAGAAGAAAGACTAACAATGCACGTTTCCTCTTATACAAGGAATGTAGATCTAACAATGTACATGTATTTACAAGAGAGAATATTTGGGAGAAAGGGGAGCTGATGAGGGGTGAATATGAATGATGGAAAAGTGCCAAAAGTCAACCAAGTATTTTGTATTGTAATATAAAGTTAATTAAAATAGAACCCATCTGGGATCCATGTAAGAGTCTACTTACTTATACTGCTACTAAATAAAATCTAATGAACAGACAAGTAGGTCTCCTTTATGCAAGGAGCTTCATAGTCAACACTGGTTTTGTCCTATCTAGAAGACTTCTCTTTTGTTTAACATTGTTATATATTTTTTAAAGCACTAGCAGCAAATTAGTGAAGCTGTATGTCTCTACTGGGACACAATTTACTTAGTAGAGTACTGCTATTGCATCGTTATACTTTAAAATGTATGACTTGGCATTTTAAAATAAATATTATAAAGTTATTTGCAGAGAAACTATAAAAATTCTCCAACTTACTAAAGTAAAACAACTGGGGTAAATGAAGTTGGAGGTTTGGAGTCTTCAAAAGAGTCACATTTCCCTCCTAATTTTTAACAATTGCAGACTCTGCCAGACTGTAAGATGCTTACCTTAAAATGGAATCTATCGATTGGCTTTTTGTTTTCCATTAATTCATTCATTCATTCATTCACTTTAAATCCCAGTCGCAGTCCCTCCCTCCTGCCCTCCCACTCCTAGCCTCACAAATCCCTCCTTCCATTACCCCATCTTCTTCTCCTCAGAGAAAGAGATGCACCCCTTGCTTAACACCCCACCATAGGACATGTATTCCCAGCAGGACTAAGCACACTCTCTCCCACTGAGTCCGAATCAGGCAGTCCAGTTGGGGAAGGGGATCCAAAGCCAGGGAACAGAGTCAGAGACAGCCCCACTCCAGTTGTTAGGGGACCCACATGAAGATCAAGCTGCACATCTGCTACATATGTGTAGGGACCTAGGTCCAGCTATGCATATGCTCTTTGGTTGGTGGTTCGGTCTCTGTGAGCCCCCATGGACCCAGGAAAGTCGACTCTGTAGGTCTTCTTGTAGTATTCTTGACCTCTCCAACTCATGGTTTTCTTGACAGTCATTTTATTGTACAATCAAAATTTGATCCATTTGATTGAAAATAACATAGCCTCAAGGTAACTTTTAAGACGTATTTAGCATGATGCAAATAAGTAAGGGTGTCCTTTCTATTTTGTAGATAGTTTAATGCTCACATGTGTAATCTTAGGACTCAGGAAACTAAGGGATAAGAATATCATAAACTCAAATCTATGGATAGATTCAAGGAATAGGGGCAATCAGTGACTTGCCTTAAGCTGTATACCCATTGATGACCCCAGCAGGCCCCAGTGGATAGTCCCAATCCAAATGTCACATATGGTTAAACTGAGTGAATTACATAACAGAAGCAAAAGTCACAAATCTGGGGAAAGGAAGGTAAGGAAGAACAGGGACTGATGAGAAGCCTGCAAAAAGAGAAAGATTCGTTCCCCCCCCCCCCAAAAAAAAGCCCAAAGGAGAGACAGACAGAGCAGAATGTTCTGGAATTGAAGAATGGGTGTTCAGAGTTCAAACTGGTTGAGCAGCTGGGAAGTGTGGAACAGAGTGCAATAAGTAGGAGAACCCCACAGTTTCTCCAACAGTGGAGAAAAAATAGAGGAACACAGCAGAAGACACAGAGACCTCCCAGATACTTCAACTAGCATGATTAATACTGTGAAAATGGCCATCCAACCAAAAGCAGTCTACAGATCTGATGCAATTCTTCACCGAAGTTGAAAACATCTTAAAATTCATATGGCCACACAAAAGACCCTAGATAGCAGAAACAGCTCTGAACAGCAAAAGCACTGCTTCAGATCTCATCATCCTGATTTCAACCTACGGTACAGAGACACCATGGAAAAGCAGTGTGTTGGCATCAATGTAGTAAACATGGGACACACTCATCAATGTAGTAAACATGGGACAGAGATATAAGACCACATCCTACAGCCAAATAATTTTTTAAATGTATAATTAAGCCAAAAACACACATTGGAGAAAAGAACATCTTCAACAAATGGTTCTGGTCACGCTAGGTAACTACACGTATAAGGATGAAACTTGATCATTATCTCCATGCAAAAATCAGCTCCAAGTGGATTGATTAAAATGAGGCTATGGAACTGAACAGAGTTCTCAAGAGACACACAAATGGCTAAGATAATGTGCTCAACATTTTTAGCCTTCAAGAAAATGCAAATTAAAACTTCGAATTTTCACCTTATCCCAGGCAAAATGGCCAAGATTAAGACAAGCAAGGACAACAAATACTGGCAAGGATGTGAGCAGAGGACACTAATTCATCATTAGTGGGAGTGAAAACTGGTGTGGCCACTATCAAAACCAGTTCCTCAAAAATTGAAAAGGAGGTCTACTGAGGCTGGAAAGATGGTGTAATGGCTAACAGTACTTGTAGATCTTGAGAGGTACTGGAT
The DNA here is from genome assembly GCA_019843965.1 of Rhynchomys soricoides. Lineage (NCBI taxonomy): Eukaryota > Metazoa > Chordata > Mammalia > Rodentia > Muridae > Rhynchomys > Rhynchomys soricoides. The sequence continues at coordinate 247,446 of JADRCH010007280.1, forward strand.
TCAGTTCCCAGCACGCACATGGTGGCTTACAACCATCTACAATTCCAGTTCCAGGGGATCTTGACACCTTCTTCTGATGTATAAAAGTGCCAGATGTAGACATGGTGCACAGGCATACATGCTGCCAAAACACTCATGCACATAAAATAAATCTATTTTTTAAAAAGAAAAGACCTGGAACCATGCAGGGTTTCTCTGTGTAGCCCTGGCTGTCCTGGAACTCACTCTGTAGACCAGGCTGGTCTTGAACTCAGAAATCCGTCTGCCTCTGCCTCCCGAGTGCTGGGATTAAAGGCATGCGCCACCACTGTCCGGCTTAGCATCCAAGTTTTAAATGTGTGATTAAACTGGAATATTTGTCAAAGCCAGGAAGCTAGAAAAGGACTATCTTGATGGAGGAAGGATAGTAAGACACAGATGATGGGGAGGGAGGTTTAAGTGGGAAGAGAGATGGGAGGGGAAGGCAGAAGAGGGATCTGGGGGAGGAATAACTAACCCTAAGGATGTTTGAAAAAAGATTGAAAACCTAAATATTTTATCTGTGTGGATATACATAATCATGCAAAATATTTATATAAATTAATATATAAAATATATATGAATATACATATTCATGCAAAATATTTACTCAGAGTTACCATACCAGAGGACAATGATCCTCCAAGGAAGTCACCAAATAGAGAGCCCAATATCAGGTGGGGAAATTTTTATGTAATTTGATGTGATTATACAGGGATATGCACATGTAAAATTTTTCAGAAATATAAACTCAAGTGAGAGTGTTTTGGATACATTATACCTCAAATGAGCGTTTGTCTTCCTTTTTCTAGTGAGCTTTCCTCTGTGAGACTGAGAAGCTGTACTTGAAGCTGAAGAATTAATGGAGAATGCCTTCAGGGTTTTCCAACACAACAGTGCTGGGCCAGGGGTACAAAGCTGCAGGCAATGGAAGAAGACACTGAACGTGTAAGCGTTCTTTGAAAACACAGCACCATTTATTAAATGACAAACTATGTACCAGGAATATAAAGATTTACAATGTATACGACATGTAAACTTTTAGTGTCCAGAATACAGTAAATCATGTACATCTGTGCAGAAAAGACAAATTCTCAGTGGAAAACATGAGCACTGGATTTGAAAACAAAGTTCATAAAAAGTAACCCAATTCATTATAGATATGAGACAGTCAACCTCACTAGTAGACAGAGAAACATGAATTAAAGCTATAAACTATCACTGTAAGCCCATGAGGTTGACAAATCGTCTCTGTAGCCTGGAATCAGTGCTGACAAGTCTGTGATGGTAAGAGCAGCCTTCAGGCTCTGCTGCTGAGGAAACAAATTCACAATGCCGGGCATTAATATAGCAATGTGAGGTAAAGTTGCAAAGGTTTGTGCCCTCCAGCCCCCAATTCTCCTAAGTGGGTAGCAGAAGTTCTTCTACACACAACTGAGCAAACACTTCTGAGGGATTGTACAGGCGGGCTGCTTAGATCTGCAAAATGATGGAAACAGAATGGCCAGCAACCTGGGGGCAGGGTGGGGGGATGGCCAGAGGACTGGAGCACAGGGAAGGATGGGAGAGAGTTGTTTCTCTCCTGCACAGGGTGATGTGGGAAACAGTTGAGGTGAAACATTTCAACACGCAATGATTAGCAAAGGGTCTTTCAATTAATCATCATTATTGTGCCTGTTTGTCATGTGAAGGGACAGGGATATCATAATCCATCTCTCTCTCTCTCTCTCTCTCTCTCTCTCTCTCTCTTTCCTTTTCCTTTTCCTCCTCCACCTCCTCCTCCTCCTCCTCCTTCTCCTCCTCCTCTTCCTTCATTGAGATTTGGAGATTTAACCCAGGTTGTCACACTTGATAAGGAGAAGGGGAGGGGGAGAGGAGGAGGAAGAGATAAGCAATCTTATTCACTGAGCCATTCCATTGGCCTTGATAAGATTTTTGAGAAAATAAAAATGAATGGCAGTCTAGTTGCCATCACTGTAACACATAGCGGAGATAATCCCATTATAAGAAGAAAAGGTTTGTTTGTCCTGCCATTTTAATAAGTTCCATCACGATGTGTTGGCTCCATTGCTCTTGGCTTGGTAGCAGCACATTAGGGCAGAAGCACATGGCTAGGTGTCAGGAATGAGAATCAAAGAGAGAGAATAACTTCCCATAATCCTCTTTGATGGCAAGCTCCCCCAAAGCCTGGAAGATTCACCCATAGATTTCACCTCCCAGAGACTCCATTATTTTTTGTTAACACCATGCTGAGAGCTAAACATTATTAAACATGAATTTAGGGGACATTCCACCCCTAAACCAGGACCAAGGAGATGGCTCAAAGGATAAAGACCCTTGCTACCAAGACTGACAAACAAGTTTTCTCCCTGGAACCTATTTATAAATTAGAAGGAGAGAAATGACTATCCTAAATTTTTTTCTAACATACATTTTTGTGTGTACACACACACAAATTAAATAAATATTAAAAAAGTGTTTTTCAAAGACCTAAACTAGCCGGGCAGTGGTGGTACACGCCTTTAAGCCCAGCACTGGAGAGGCAGAGGCAGAGGCAGAGGCAGGCGGATTTCTGAGTTCAAGGCCAGCCTGGTCTACAGAGTGAGTTCCAGGAGAGCCAGGGCTATACAGAGAAACCCTGTCTCAAAAAACCAAAAAAAAAAAAAAAAAAAAGAAAAAAACTAAACTAGAGTTGTAAAGACATGTCAGTGGTTAAGAGCAGCTGCTCTTGCAGATGACCTGGGTTTAGTTCCCAGTTCCCATACAGTAACTAAGAACCATTCACAACTCCAGTTCCAGCTGTACATACATACTTGTACACAAAGCATTCATACAAATAAAATAATATTTTTCAAAAATTGGAGGAAGGGGGCTTGAGAGATGGTTCAGTGTTTAAGAGGATATACTGTTCTTGTAGAAGATCCAGGTTCAATTCCCAGCCCCCACATTGTGGGGCCTCACTGCTACCTGTCACTTCATCTCTAGAGAAATTGGATGCCTCTGATCTCAGGCATCTGCACTCATAGACAACCACCACCCGCCTCTCTCCTTCTTTTCCTCCCTCTCTCCCTCTCTTCCTCTCTCTAACACACGCAATTAAAAATAATAAAACAAATCTTTAAAAATACATCTGAACCCTACTCAATAGGTGCCAAGAACAAAGAAACAAACAAATCTGAACAAATAGCAACATGTAAGAGAAAAGATTAGGAGCAGTCCAAACTTAAGGGGCTTTGTAGGCTTGGAGGTGGAAGTTCCCATGTGAAGATCTAAATTGTACATGCTGACAGCACAGGGTAAGGTGGGGTTGGAGGATTGAAGGGCAGATGACACTGTCCAAGAGAAATGGTAGAATGAGGTAGCCATTAGCACAGAGTGGGACTACTAAGCCTGGTACTGTTACAGCAGAGCGAAACCCACCTGAGTTGCTGAACTGGTAACCATGAGCTTTAGTCCTCCCTCTTATTTGTCAAGTAAGGAGATGTAACCGTTAGGGGGCCTGGCTGTTGGGTATACCAGCCTTCTCTGTCCTAGTAATACTTGTATTCTTGGAGCAAAGTCTCCCCTCTCTCCCCCACCGTAACTCAGACTGTTCTAGGAATCACTCTTGAATTTGAGACCCTCCTATCTCAGTGTTCCAAGTGCTGGGATTACAAGTGAAAGGCCCTGGAAGAAAAATGCCCCTAGACTCAGCACCAGAGCCCTAGGCCACCCAGGGGCCTGAGATGGACTAAACTCACCCCCCTTAGAGAGTCCTGAGAATGGTTGTTTTTACCTTGTTCCAAAAACAGGCCCACCATGAAGTGTCATGATGAACTCTGTTCTGAAAATTGTTTTGGGAAAGCAGTTGTTTTGACTTGACTCCTATCCTGTTGATCAACCAAAAATGTTACAGTGACCTCTGTTTTGAGACCCTCTGCTCTTTCCCATGATGCATGTTCCCCCTGCTCTCCCTTTTGCTTTGTGATTTTTCCCTGTAAATACCCCTAACTTCAGCTGCTCGGGGTCGATCTCCTCTGCCCTGTGTGGGTTATGAGCTCGGCCCAGTGCACTGCTTCCCCGAATAAACCTCATGCGCTTGCAGCAAGTTCGGTTTCTCGTGAGTCATTGGGGGGTCGTGTCTTCCCGTGGCTTGAGTGAGGGTCTCCCCAATTCAGGGGTCTTTCATGTGGGGGCTCGTCCGGGATTTTGCGACCACCCTAGTCTCCTAGAACCCACTTGGAGGTGAGATTCTGTCCGTGTCTGTGTGTCTCTGTGTTCGTGTCTGTGTTGGGTAAAGTTTGAATCTGTCTGAAAAGCGCTTTTGGTTTTACGACTGCTCTTAGTCTCGTAAGAGACTCTGAGTTGTGGTGGACAGATGTGTCAGAAAAAACCACAGGTCGTAGCCCTGGAGAACGCTCCAGGAGGGGAGGAATTTCGGGGACGCCCGGAAAATTCCTATCAGGTGGGGCTCCGGTTGAGCCTTTCTGGTGGGCTCTGATCGAGTCCTTCTGTTTCCTGCATGCCCAAAGCCGTCTGCTGCACTTTCACTTTTGTGGAAGACGTGCCCGGGGTGATTCGGATTGTGTCTTTTGTCTTTCTGTCTATTTGTGTTATTTATGTGTCTGACTTTCCGACTGACGATGGGACAGACTGTGGCAACTCCCCTGACTCTGACCTTAGACCACTGGAGAGAGATCAAAGATAGGGCACACAATTTGTCAGTAGAGGTTAAGAAAGGACTGTGGCAGACTTTCTGTTCTTCAGAGTGGCCTGAGGGCGATCTTGACCTGTCTGTTATCTCTGCAGTGAAAGCCATCGTCCTCTAAGAAGGACCAGAGGGCCATCCCAATCAGGCCCCCTACATCATTGTCTGGGGGATCTTGCACAAAACCACCTCCATGGCTCAAGCTGTGGGCTCAGAAATGAAAGCCAGGCTCCTGAGTCCTAGCTCTCAGCGAGATGGAACGCAACCCGAAAGCAAAAACTTCAAAGCCTGAGGCTCAACCTGAGAGCCAGCCCTCTTAAGGTCTACCCTGAGATCAAGGAGCCCCCTGAATTGCCTCCTCCTCCTCCTCCTCCTCCTCCTCCTCCTCCTCCTCCTCCTTACCCCCTCCCCCAGGTGCCGGCTGGTGGTGTGGAGGACAGACGGGAGACAGAGAGCCAGCGAGCCCAGAGTCCTGCTCAGGGTCCCTGGAAACCAGACTCCACCACTACGCTGCCGCTTCGTGTAGGATTTCCTCTGAACTGCCCTAATTGGGATTTTAATACGGCTGAAGGTAGGGAGCGGCTGACAGTCTATTGCCAGGCTCTGGTGGCAGGTCTTAAAGGGGCAGCTTGATGCCCTACCAATTTGGCTAAGAAAAAGTTACAGCGTTTAGAAGGATTGCAGAACCTGTCCTTGCAGGATTTAGTTAAGGAAGCTGAGAAAGTGTTTCATAAGAGAGAGAGAGAGGCAGGAAGCAGAGAGAAAGGGAGAATGGGAGGGATTGTAGGCAGGAGAGGAATTTGACTAGGATTTTGGCCGCAGTAGTAGGAGATAAGAACTGTTGTCATTGAGGAAGTCTGTTTAAAAGTCTTGCTTGCAAGCTCTGTGATCTGGCTTCTGCCACTTCGGCAGGGCTACCTGGCTCTGGTTATGGCACAGCAAGAGCTGCTGGAAAAGTCTGCTCTGCATCTGTGGCAGGGACGCAGCCGCCTGTGGCAGGAGCGGGCTGGGGGCAAACTGTTGCTTTCTGTTGTTTTGGGTTTTTTTTTCTATGTCCTTACTACGGGTTTTTGTTCTTTTAGACTTTAAAAAAGTTAGGGTGGGGGAGCGGGGTTGGGCACGCTCCTCAGCTGGATGACCGCCTCCTTTCTGCCCACCTGGAGCTGCCCTCCCCTCTCCCTGCTGTCCGGGTCTGGCGAGCACGCATGCCCACTTCCACTGTGGTGGTGCACTGTGCTCCAGGACTGCTGGGAAGGCCCAGTGTTAAAAGTGGCTGGGGGTGAGGAGGCAGTGTCACTGTGGTGCAGAACCACCCTGCCCGGAGTGTTACAGCCCCCTGGCAACAGTGCTCTCCAAATCCTGCAGCTGAAGGAGATGGACAGGAGCCACTGAAGTTAAAACACTATGGAGGCCAAGGCAGGTGGCCTTGGAGAAAAAACGGGAGCACAGCTAGCAGAGAGGCGAGAGCAGGGGCTGTGAAAGCCCTTCCCTCCCTGCCGCCCTCAAGGTTCCTGGCTGTGAGTGCTCAGTTTACAGCAGCTAGATAATAGAAGCGGGCTCTCTCCCTCCGCTGGCAGTATTCCCAGAGGTCAAGCTAAAAGTTTTGCTAGTTACTGGCTAAAAGGAAAAAAAAAGGGTAAACATTCTTGTGCCATCCTTTATATGGCAAAAATAAAGACTTATTGGTTATTATTAAAATTGATTCATAAAAAGAGAATGCCTTTGCATATTGATTTTAGATTATTAAACATATGAGCTAAAGACCAGATAGCAAATTCATAGCTCTGAGTTAATTGTTAGGGTATATTCAAGATATTTTAATTAAAAATAGCTAAAAATGGTTAAAAGACAACAGTGTAGATCACTGCACATAAACAGCTTTCAATAATGTCAGAACTCCACAGATTATGCTCAAAATTCTGATGGGATTAAAGACTGATTATATTTAAAAAGATGGTATAGACTTGAGAGGATAGTTTCCAGATAATATACAAGCTAAACCAGGACACAACAGGTGTAAAACTATGGCAGATGGACTAGGTGTTAGGTATATCTTGTACTTTATAAATTACAGAATATAAATGGTTGTGCTCAATTTATATCTGAGAGAAAAAAGCCTTTTAATTAGAAAAAAAAAAGAGCTGTCTATAGGCAGGTAAAAAATAAGGCTAGAGCC
>JADRCH010007280.1:259326-325983 GCA_019843965.1 Rhynchomys soricoides
CCGAAGAACAGTCAGTGGACCTAGGGATGGGCCGGGTATCCCATTCATTTAAGGTCACCCCAGACTGTTCCTACCCTCTGTTGGGGCGAGACATACTCTCCAAAATGGGGCCCCAGAAAAATTTCTTGCCCAATAGGCCACAGCTAGCTAGCCCAAAAGGAGAGACCTCTCTGACTGACCCCTGCCAAAAGCCAAGGCTACCTGGTTTACATACGGAAACAGTTTTCTCCATAAAGGTCAGAGACAAGCAGGTGCTGCTGTGGTGGACAACACAAATGTCATCTGGGTGGAACTTCTACCTCCTGACACTTCAACACAGGAAGTGGAGCTAACTCCCCCCACCAAGGCCTTAAAAACTTGGAGCCTGCAAGATGATCAGCATCTACTCGGATAGCAGGTATGCCTTTGTCACATCCCACGACCACAGAGCTATAGACCAAGAGAGAGGACTGCTCACACCAGAGGAAACAAACAAGAAATCCTGGATTTCTTAGATGTCCCAATGAAGCTGGTAACCATGAGTATTATTCACGCCCAGGCATCAGGAAAAAAGTCAGTGGCCCAGAGCAATAACCAGGCATATAACATAGCTCGAAAAGTGGCTATACAGGAGCCTATCCTGGTTATGGGCCTACAAGAAACACATGCTGGGAAATGGGACTGGACTAAGGGATGGCCTCACTTAGAATACACTGAAGAAAAAAGGACTCAGATTGCTAGCCACCTTACCAACTATCACCTAAAAAAGGAAGAAAGATGGCACACCAAAAAGAAAACTATGCTCCCCAGGAAACAAGCAAAAGACTTATTGGCCAAATACACAAATGGACTTTTTTATGGGATAAAAAGCTTGTCCAAGCAGTTAAGAGACCTAGAGTATGTATAATAAAACTCAGGTTCTGGGCCAGAAAGATAGTAGAACAGTGTAAAGTATGCTAGCAAGTGAGTGCTTATGCAGCCAAGAATAAACAGGGCAAAAGACCTAGGGGAGAACAGCCTAGAGTATACTGAGAGGTCGATTTTACAGAAGTTAAGAAATAGATAAGACAAAGGTTCTGCTTTTGTCTCTCAGGTAAGCTAGGGGGTGGCAAAAGTATTGGGACAGATTGGAAACTTCATTGTGAGTACCGTCCCCAAAGCTCAGGGCGGGTAGGGAGACCTTAACTAAATTGACCATGGAGACTGGCTCAGACTGGGTGGTGCCCCTCCCCTTGGCCCTATTCCAAGCTCAGAACACCCCCTACCATTTTTAACCTGACCCCTTTTGAGATCCTCTGTGATACCCCAACTCCCTTGGTGTACATGAGATTTGGCTCAAACTGTCTGCCTTAGATGTTCCAGGGATGCCAGAGACCTCTCACCGCTTCCAGACTGGTGACAGGATCTATATTGGCCACAGTTGCTGGAACTCAGCTAAAAGAGACCCTTCCTGGTGCTGTTGACTGCTCCCACAGTCCTCAAGGTAGACGGTATTGAGGCCTGGGTGCACGCTTCCCGTGTAAAACCTGCAGATGCCCCGCTCTCCAGAGACACCCCGCTAGATGGTACAGAAGATGGACAATTTGCTCAAGCTCAAGATCACTGGACCTTGATCATGACTGTTTATAGTACCTTTAGATAGCTTTCACTGTCTCCCTTCTGTTGTGGTTGGGGCTGGCTGGGGTAGCCACCAAGACCTCTGCTTTGGTCTTACAAAAAAACATCGGTCATCCTAAGAAATCACTGACTTCCGTTATCAGAAGTAATACTGTAAAATAAGAAGAGATGCTGCCTTAGCTAGAGAGTGTTACTTTTATATAAACCATTCTGGGGTTGTTAAAGATTCAATTGCCAAGGTGAGAGTAAGATTAGCCAAGTAAAAGAGAGAGAAAACCATCAGGGTTGGTTCAAATCTTGGCTTAACATACAAACACTCTTTGCATATTGTTTTGTTAGTAAGTTCTGTACAGATCCTGATGTTAAGACAACAGTACCAGGCGTTGGGAGAACTGGCTCATGAAAATAAAACAAGACTATAGTTCTAGGATTAGAACTATGCTCTAGAAGAAGTGGGGAATGAAAGGCCCTGGAAGAAAAATGCCCCTAGACTCAGCACCAGAGCCCTAGGCCACCCAGGGGCCTGAGATGGGCTAAACTCACCCCCCTTAGAGAGTCCTGAGAATGGTTGTTTTTACCTTGTTCCAAAAACAGGCCCACCATGAAATGTCATGATGAACTCTGTTCTGAAAATTGTTTTGGGAAAGCAGTTGTTTTGACTTGACTCCTATCCTGTTGATCAACCAAAAATGTTACAGTGACCTCTGTTTTGAGACCCTCTGCTCTTTCCCATGACGCATGTTCCCCCTGCTCTCCCTTTTGCTTTGTGATTTTTCCCTGTAAATACCCCTAACTTCAGCTGCTCGGGGTCGATCTCCTCTGCCCTGTGTGGGTTATGAGCTCGGCCCAGTGCACTGCTTCCCCGAATAAACCTCATGCGCTTGCAGCAAGTTCGGTTTCTCGTGAGTCATTGGGGGGTCGTGTCTTCCCGTGGCTTGAGTAAGGGTCTCCCCAATTCGGGGGTCTTTCACAAGCATGTGTTACCAAGGCCAAAATATTGTGAATTTATAAGTCTCTTAGAATGAACAGGTTGGTTTTTTTTTTTTTAATGGAGTGAGAGAAAAATGATGAATTATGAAAGTTTATGTTAAAGAGATTCTACTCACATATATTTTTGGAGTCTTTCACTAAACATTTTATTTGCTAGGTGGATGAATTTCTGTTTTTTTTCCAGATATCTAAAAGCTGAAATACTTGGGCATACATTATTCAGAACTTTGGTTTTGGATATATGATAATTAAAGCAGACAAATGAAGGTCAAGTGTAAAAAGTCTGGATAGTGTTTACCATTGTAAAGAAGTGACATTTGAAATGTAAATCCAGCTTCTTAAACTGGGGGTCATAATTTTACATGGAGCTTTTCTTTTTTTGTTTTTGCTTGTTTGTTTTTTGTTTTTTCGAGACAGGGTTTCTCTGTGTAGCCCTGGCTGTCCTGGAACTCACTCTGTAGGCCAGGCTGTCCTTGAACTCAGAAATCCACCTGCCTCTGCCTCCCAAGTGCTGGGATTAAAGGTGTGTGCCACCACTGCCTGGCTTGACACTTTTCTAGTTTGCTGAGATAAAACACCTGACCAAAAACATCTTGGGAAGAAAGGGTTCATTTGGCTTTACATACACCAGTCACTCTCTGTCACTACAGGGAGTCAGAGCAAGAACTAAGCAGGGCAGGACCTGGAGACAGGATCTGAAGCAGAAGATCACTGTTAGTACTGGTGTGCTGCCTCTGGCATGTTCAACCAGCTTTCTTTTACATCTTAGGAAGGCCTGCCCAGGGGTGGCACCACCCACAGTGAGCTGGACTCTTACATCAATCATTAACCAAGAAAATGCCCCCACAGACTTGCCTACAGGCCAAATACGATGGAGGCAATTTCTCAGTTGAGTTTCCCTCTTCCCAGATGACTGTAGCTTGTGTCAAGTTGATAAACACTAGACAGCACATCGTTGTTTGACTAATGTGGGGTTGTGAAAATTTTGACAACAGTAAGAGATTTGTGGATGTGCAATAGCCAAAAAGGAAGCCATAACCAAACATTTAATGAATCTGGGTTGTCTCTGGCAGGGTCCACCCATGGCACATTGCACAACTTCATGGCAGTCTTGGTGCTGAATACACTACATGTGCACTTCACACTGCACATGTTTTCACAGCAGACGGTGCCAAAGAATGGAGCCTGAAAAGCTTAGCTGTCATCCAAGACTACTGTATGAGGCATAGTGCTGAATTTTCACTGTGCATGCTAAGTTTTCTGCTCCATTAGAAAATCACAATACAATCACGAAAACAATGACTTCTTCATTGTTGGAAACCTTTAAGCTTCTAGACCTTTTACTTTTTAAGGAAGAAAAAACACCAAAAATATATTGCATTCTGAAGGCATGGAGAGATTAGCCTTCCTTCTTCTGATAAAGGATAATAAACTGTTGTAAACTAGATTGTAGTACGTAGCTCCTCTCTAACTGTATTTTTGTAGTCGTCTAATTTGTCCATGCTCCCCACAGCCCTCTAACGACCACTATCACACTCTCTGCTTTTGTGGAATCAGTTAACAGTCGTAGCTTCCTGTGTGTGTTTTGCTTTGACAGGCAAAACTCAAAATGTGAATTGTTAGTAAATAATTTACAGGAATCTGCTCTGCTTGTTTCTTCTCAATTCCATCTTTATTTTTCATCTAGCAGCCTTTGCCTTTGGGGAATCCACAGAGAGTTGCCACCCAGAACTCTATCCTCTCACTCACAGGTCTTTAAATCTATTACTTGGCAATCCCATTTCTGGTGCTATATTTTGCAATAAATCAAGGTTCTTGTGGGAAACTGATGCAAACTGGCTCTTCTTTAATGAAGCAGAAAGGTAATTTAGCAAAATGATATTTGATGAAGCATTTAGTCACTGGGGGAAGTGAACAACTAGATTCAAGCCATGTGGCCAGAAACAATTAATTCAGTTATACCCTAGAGTTACTCTGGTGATGACCCCCAGTGTTCTCCCCACTAAGACCTAGATGCTATTGCTTGGAATTCCTAATCTGTACTCCGTTGATACTGCAGGCTGCTAAGACCACATCCACTAACACTGCTCCTGAAAACTTGGTCATGCTGCAGCTATCACCACTAGAAAGAAAATGCCCTGCTGCCTCACTTCTTTAGGACACTAATACCAGGCTCAGCAATTGTGGACCATATTATTGTTGCAACAAATACTGACATGTATGGATCCTCATGTTGTTTACTGAGATATAGACTCTTCTTCCTCCACTAAAAAGCACTACAAAAGGAATCCCTCAAACATAGCAAGAGGTCTAGGTGCTGGCTGATATTCTAAGATGAAAGATGCCCACTTCTCCCTTGTAAATTTAATCACCACCTACCACACAGTAGTCGGAGTGACTGAAAAGCATGACAGACAAAAGTGACTAGCAGCCTAAGGAAGTAAACAAGTGAATGAGAAAGGACATGGATTGTATCCTGGAAGCTCAAACAAAATGGAAACTGGGTTGGAGATCTATGCATGGTGAGTATAGGAATGTTTTTTCCAGACAAATTGCTGCTGGATGGAAGGTCAAACAGGTTTTCAAACATGCAATTTTCTGGCTCACCAGAAGGTGAAGCTGCTGCAAATCATTTCTTTTCTTTTTTTTTTTTATTTTCCTACTTTATTTACATTTCCAATGTTTCCCCCTTTCCAGATCTCCCCTTTGGAACCTCCCCATTCCCTCCGCCCTCCCCCTGCCTCTATGGGGATATTCTCCAACCTACCCCCCCCCCACCCAAAGTTTGAGTTCTGAAGGTAAAAACAGATCAGATAAATCCAAATACAAAAAAAATCAAAGGAACAAGAAAAATAGCATGTAGTCTGTCTTAGTCAGGGTTTGTATTCCCGCACAAACATCATGACCAAGAAGCAAGTTGGGGAGGAAAGGGTTTATTCAGCTTACACTTCCACACTGCTGTTCATCACCAGAGGAAGTCAGGACTGGAACTCTAGCAGGGCAGGAACTTGAAGACAGGAGCTGATGCAGAGGCCATGGAGGGATGCTGCTTACTGGCTTGCTTCCCCTGGCTTGCTCAGCTTGCTCTCTTATAGAACCCAAGACTACCAGCCCAGGGATGGCACCACCCACAAGGGGCCCTCCCACCTTGATCACTAATTGAGAAAATGCCTTACAGCTGGATCTCCTCAAGGGGGCTCCTTTCTCTGTGATAACTCCAGCATGTGTCAGGTTGACACACAAAACCAGCCAGAACATAGTCCAATCACCAGAAGAAAAACAATAGCTTCAGTGTCACTTCTATACAATACATGTAATAATAAAATGTAGCCTGGGTTGCTAGTGTCAGAATTAAAGATGCACCTGGCATATAGAGGGCTACAGCACTATAATTTTAGATGCTATCCAATGGCATCTCTTTCACTAGCCAGAGAAATATAGCACTGCACTCTCATCTGCAGCTTTGCTTTCCATAGTTTCAACTGTGCTCCAAAAAACCAAAAAAATACAAATGAAAATTTCCAGAAACAAACCATTCATAAGGTTTGCCTTGTACTCTGATGCAATAGTGTGGTGCAATCTTGCACCATCGTGCTCTGCCTAGTCAACAGACATCTTGTTCATCATACTGATTGCTAAGGGACTATGGCACTGCAGTGATTGTGAGCACATAGCCCTGCCATAGTAGCCTGGCATGCCATATGATGCCTGTATCATGCATTCCTCGGCTCATCTCATTGTCTAGGCGTTGTATGAGCTCAAGAATCATGAGCAGACATTAGAGAGTCAGCACATGCACAGTACACTCTTAGAATGCTTCTGTCTTACTGTCACTTCTTGTGATTAGTCTCTTACTTGCCTAACACAAAAATAAAACTTCATTATGATTGTTTATGGTAAAGTGTGATGTCTCACTGTTATTTAAGGGCACTTATTGCTAAGTCCAATGACCTAAGTTTGATCCCTCAAGCACATAAGATTAAAGGACAGAGATGGTCTCCACCAGTTATCCTGGACTCATGCTTTCATGCATATACACATACACATATACACAAAAATAAGTGAGATTATACACACACACACACACACACATTGTGAAATATATAGGGCTCAGTACCACTCAGTTTCAGGCATCCACTGAAGTTCTGGGCCCACTAGACTAGTTGAGATCATACCAGGTGAAAGACAATAAATGTACAATAATTTAAAGAAGAGAGGCTTACTAGAAAGAATGGTTAACTAGTTGTGATGAGTTAACTAGCAAAGTAGAAGACAAAAGGGACTCTAAAGAATCTCCTAGGACTGAAGGTGAGTGGCCAATGTAAGAACAAATTTGGGAAGGGAGAATTCCCAAGGCCACAATCTGAACCTTTTCAAGTGAGCATGGTTTCTGTGACCACATTGTCAGTGCCAGCACTGAAGCTGGCAGACAGGAAAACATTCTCTGCCCTAAGAAGATGTTAAACTTGCTGGAGGGGTCGATGAATCTCAGAAGGTCTCAGCCCTTTATCAGGTGCCACTGATTCTGTCTGGAATGGGAGGGGAGAGGTAGTTGGAATAAAGGAACAATGCTAGGTCTGAAAGACCAGCCGTTGCTATCATCAAATGCTTTCAGAGAACTTAGAAAAAGAAAAGGGGCTGCTGGGCAGTGGTGGCGCACGCCTTTAATCCCAGCACTTGGGAGGCAGAGGCAGGTGGATTTCTGAGTTCGAGACCAGCCTGGTCTACAGAGTGAGTTCCAGGACAGCCAGGGCTACACAGAGAAACCCTGTCTCGAAAAAAAGAAAAAGAAAAAAAAAGAAAAGGGGCATATTGGTTATCTGTCTTGTTGATATGAGAAAATACTCAGATGAAATAAACTTAAAACAGGAAAGTTTATTTTGGTTCACAGTTTCAAGGGTATAGTCCATGGCAGGAGAGACATGGTTTAACTGGGTAACCTTAGATGACTTACTATATAGACAAGGGTACTCTGCAACTCACAGAGCTCTGCCTGCCTGTGCTTCTCAAGTACTAGGATTCAAGGAGTGAGCCATCATGCCCCACGCTCCTTTGTATTCAGTTGAAAACCCTAGCCTATGGAATGGTGCTGCATTTATTTAGGGTCTCATTTCAATTAACCTACTCTAGAAAACCCTCAAAACACCCTAGAGGCTAATCTAGCATAGAAGAAACCTTTACAGGAATGCCCAGAGACCTGTCTCTGAGTGACTCTAGATCTTGTCGAGTTGACAATCAATATTAACCATCATGGGTGGGGGATAGGTTGTGATTTGGACTTAGGATTTTTGGAGAGTCTAGTGCAAGGCCAATTAGCCTCCTTGCTGGCAGGGGGAGCGCATGATCTGAGTGTGCAGCCTCATCCACTAAGAAGCAAAAAGGAAGACTAAGAGCCTGAGACCCCACTATTTCTTAAAGGGCACAGCTCTAATGACCTGGTGACCTACAACTAGCCCTCCTGTCCTAGTAATCTGCCACCTCCCAACAGCACCATTCAGGGACACTAATCCTTTAGCACACAGACTTTTGAGAGGCATCCCTCACCTGAGACATTCTAGTATATTGCTTGAATGAAGTGATTGATAAAGAGGCTTACCTCATTGGTAATCCTGTAAGTTCAAAGGTCAAGATCAGGCAGAGAGAGATCCTCCAGGGGGGTCTAACCATGGCAGGAGCACACGTGTGAGGAAACATTACAGTGAGAAAACAGGAAGTCAGGTAGTGGCTCAGGGGTCAGGCTCAGGCTTGTATAGGAGAGAGGTCCCATGAGAACCCTTAACCCTTTCTGAGGGTGGCCCTCAGCCACCTAATGACCTCTGCCTAGGAGCTACCTCTTGAAACTTCCACACCACCTCTGAATATTGTCATTTTTGGAACCAAGCCTCTAACAAAAACCTTTTGGAGCAGCAGCATGTTCACGTGTCCATGTACATCAATTCTTTTGCATGGCACATGGTGTAGCATTAAGGCAGCCAGCCATCAGCACCATGATCCACTGTATTCTGACTGAGATACATAACAAAAGCTTGAGACCCCGTTAGAGACCATGAGATGGACCCTCAGGCACCTGGCTGAGGCTGTCAGCATTCAAGCCTTTATTCTGAGATCCAGGACCTGTAGAAGACAGAAGGCTGTTGACCTAAGAGTACATTCAGGCCTTGTGCTGGGAGTCTTGGCCAGTGGAGTCCCCTGTGTTTTTCTAAGGAAAATCATGACTCCAGAAGCCTTGCAAAGCCCCTTGACGCCATTTAACATAATACAACAAAACAAAACTATTGTTCTTTATAGGTTCTCTTTGTCCTCTGAGATTTACTCTTAATAACCAGCTATAGTACAGCCACTGAGTGCACAGGCTTGGAGAGAAGAGCCTGGGCCTTGATAAAATAGAATACTCAGGGCCACACGATATGAAGACCCCTTCCAACTCCCTAGGACAACTTGAAGGGAGACCAGATATCCTAGAATTGCCCAATGCCAGCATATGAGATCTGGTCCCAAGACGCCATGAATCCCAAGCAAGAGGTAGAGTGATTTAAGACCACGTAGACTGCAATCTGCTGGAAGGGCTTACTAACGGAATCTGACGGTAAAACCAAATGTTTTCCCAGAATTTGGCTGAGAAATAGGGGTGCGATCTGGAAGACAGTAAGCTAATGGTAAGGAGCTGGGCCCAATCTGTATGCTATAGTCTGGACATAAAGTCTCACATGCCAGTCTAGTGCTGCTGCTCACACTATCTGCTGGAAACCTAATGGTTTGGAAAACTGACCAGGATTACTCTGGAGCATTAACAACATTGTAACTCAAGAAGGAGCTGCCACTGGGTCAATCCAGAATTATCTACCAGGATTAATTAGTAATCCTTTTGATGTGAGTGACTTCCTTCTGGAAACTGTGTAAAGGGAATGGGGTCTTGTGTGGGTTGAATGGATGAGCACCATGGCTTACCTCAGGGTCTTTGGGGGGGTGCATACAGGCATGATCTCACCTATAGACATTGTGTCATGGCTGACATGCCTACAATGACTTTAAATGTCTCATGGTGGGTAAGTGGTGTATGTCTGAAGCATGGGCGGAAATGTTGTAAGAGGTGACTGAATTGTACGCTTTCAGTCAGATATGGTGGGGGGCTCATGGAAATAGCAGCAGTTTAGTGTTGTGCATGTCTGCCCTCATATACTGGGCAACAGGATAGGCATGCTTGATATAGTCAAGTCTTATAGGACTTCCCTATGGCTGCTATAGCAACCTATCACAAACCTAGCAGTCTTTTAGAGACTTCAGGGAAAGTCTGTTTTTCTAGAAAATGCCTCATTGCTAGGCACCAGCCCCCTTCTTCCATCTTCAAGGCCTCTCAGTTATGTTTACCCTGACTCTGTGAGTATAGCATCATTGGTACAAAAGATGTTTACAGATCTTATGTGAAAGTGAGAGCTTCCTGGTTTAAGGTAGGCTCTGAATCCAATAACAAGTGTCCTTGGAGGAGAGGAGAGGGAGGGGAGGGGAGGGGAGGAAAGTAGAGACTGGGTTGTGGCTCATCAGTAGACTGTTTCCTTAGCATGGGCAAGGTTCTCACTAAACAAATAACTGCACATGCACAAGCTAGAAGCTAGGAAAGCTGCAAAGAGAAGGCTCTCCAAAGCTCTGAGGCATAAGAATCTGTTGTTTGCCCCACCCAGGGTTCATGGGGCAGCTATAGAGGCTGCTGGAAATGAACATGAATATGAAGGCTGAGTCACTGTATGGGAGTTTATAGGCAAGAAGCAGACATTCTGTGCCTTATGGGGACTTGAGGTGGACCTCACTGGAATCAAGGATCTGTCTTCATCGACCTATCGTGTGGGAGGGAAGCAGTCCTATCACCATGCTCTGCTGTTCTAGAGGCCAGGGAATAGAGAAAGAGGCCATCTGTGTGAGCCAAATCCAAGTCCCACGGCGATTTAAGTTGGACACTGACAGAACAACCCACCCGACGAAAGTAGGTTTACTCTGCCACTTCTCCCAGGAAGGAATTCACTCAGCTTGAGCCTTTAGCACCATTTTCTGGCCTCTCCCTCCTGCTGGAGGCATGTGACACACTGACCGCCAGAGGGCACCACTGCATCAAAAGAGAGTGAAGTGGAACCAATTCAACATCATTGGTCTAGGGTATGTCTGGAGAAGCTGGAAACAGCTCTGGAGCTCTGCATTACCCACCACAAAGTAGAATCAGATGAATGAAACAGAGGTTTGGCAAGGAGGTCTGGAAAAGAGGTCTTGTTGGCCCTGCTAGTCATGAGATTCATTCTTGGGGTGGAGCTAGGGTTCCCACTCAGCCCAAGGTAAACATCCTGGAACCTCAAGGGAATGTAGTCGCAGGGGTGGGGGGTGGGGTGATGGTGAACCAGAGCATCTGAGAGCCCCTACACCCGAGGTGAACAGAAATTAACAGCGGGAAGCCTTGCCTAAGAGGAATCATAGAAGAATAAGCTACTCTGCTCCTGTCTCTCCATGTTGAGTGGCCCAGGGACACTAGTCAATGGTAGAGGATCAGTACACTCAGAAGCCTGGACCCTAAGTTAGCTTCTCATGGGAACTAAGACTTATAAAGCTAGTATACCATCTGGCTCTGACAGAAAGAGCAACTTTATGCTTAGCTTGTTGTCTTGGGGAGCTAAGAAATTTGTCCACTGACTCAGCTACCACAGATAATGGATAGGAGTGACCAAAATCACTGCCCAGGTTCCAGTCCATGGCTTCCAGGTACGTCAACAGCCTTTCCAAGCTATGAAGTTCGAAGTCTGAGAACAGAGGGCTCAGTCAGCCACCTTAGTGGATACCTGAGGAATGCATCCAGGCAATCAGCAGTGCCCACCAGTGTGTCGGAGACCCTGGGACATCCCTGAAGGGGTAAAGTGGAAGGGACAGCCCACTGTAAAGTCATTCTAGAATGACATCCATGACAGACCACTCAGAATTGATACCTTTGATTTCCATGGTGTCTTCCAGGCTTAGAGACATCAAAAATCAGCCCAGAGGCAGACCAGGGGAATCCTAGAGAGTGGAGTACCAAATTCCTGCTCTCCATTCCTCAAGACAGGTGTGGCCCCCTTGGGGACCACAGCACCCTTTTCACTGGACAAGAATTCTTGTCACATTTTTCATCTGGACACTGGACTCCTGCTAGCTCTAATCACACTGCTCTCTGCTAATTACACATTCTACTCCAGATAAAACTCCAACCCAGCCTCCAATCCCAGCCTCCAATCATATCCTGACTGGAAAAGTCCTCTTTACAGTCTTTCATAGTTCACATCTGCCTATCTAGCTGCTGTCATCCCAATCCCATTTGTAGTCCAACTGAGACAGTATGGTCAGAAGGAATGGGAGTAAGTAACCAGACTGTTACCCACAAGGAAAACAGGCTTGCCCAGAACAGAAAATAGCATCTTACTTGGAGCCAGGAGGATCAAAAGTTAAGTGCCATCCATGGCTCTACGACAAGCTTGATTTTTTTTTTTCTTCTTTTTTTAGTTTTTCGAGACAGGGTTTCTCTGTGTAGTCCTGGCTGTCCTGGAACTCACTCTGTAGACCAAGCTGGCCTTGAACTCAGAAATATGCCTGCCTCTGCCTCCAAGTGCTAGGATTAAAGGCGTGTGCCACCACTGCCCGGCTACAACAAGCTTGAAACCAGCCTCAGATAGCCGACTCATGCAGGCAGTGGCCAAGTGTGATGGCAAAGACTGTGGTTATGCTTTGAACCTACACAGAGTCAATCAGTTGGTACAGTAGTAAGTACTCACCTGATCTCAGCTTCCATTTCCACTTAAACAGGATGAAAATAGAACCTACCTCTTTGTTTAGAGTTGTAATCTCCCCCCAACCCCCGTGGGGTGTGTATGTGTGTGTGTGTGCGTGCGTGCTCTAGGGCCTTGTTTTGTTTTGTTTTGTTTTTTTGAGACAGGATATCTCTGTGTAGCTTTGGCTGTAGACCAGGCTGGCCTAGAACTCACAAAAATCCTCCTCCCTCTGCCTCTCACGTGCTGACATTAAAGA
The DNA here is from genome assembly GCA_019843965.1 of Rhynchomys soricoides. Taxonomy (NCBI): domain Eukaryota; kingdom Metazoa; phylum Chordata; class Mammalia; order Rodentia; family Muridae; genus Rhynchomys; species Rhynchomys soricoides. The sequence goes on from JADRCH010007280.1 coordinate 271,948, forward strand.
GGTGCTCCACCAGTGCCCAGCCAGGTGCCTCACTTTTGTTTTGCTTAGTTTTTTATAACCTTTGGCTGGCCTGGAAATTGCTACATAGTGTCAGGTGACCTGGAACTTGAAATGATCGTCTTCCCTGTGCATTACAGTTATGTACCACCACATTGGGCTCCATATCTTATTTTCTGTATGTTTTTAGTGAGCAGACAAAATAATAGTTTTCCCAGAACACTGTGACCACCAGTCCTATATTTCCTGGGTGACACAACTAGTTTGCCCATCTAGCTATGTGCTATTTTGATAGTTCTGAAATTGTTCTCTCCTTCCCTGCAGCACATAGTTCCCTAGAAACTATGGCTTTCCTGAAGCCCAGGCACCGATCCCTAATAATCTACTATACAAAGACAAGTTATTGCCCCTGTCCCATTCAAGACCCTGAGGATCCCTTCAATGGGGCCTCAAGCAGAGCACACACCTGCAGGTGGCAGGCCTGTCTCATAGTCTCTGTGCATCACGGCAGGGAAGGCATGCTCTCTGGAAACATCCTCACAGCAACACCACCCAGGTGTGTGTGTGGTTCTGATGACAGTGAATGGCTCCGTGGATGTATTCATTCCTAAGTCCACTGTGATGCATACATTAGGTGCGTCTGACGTCTGCTGTTGTAGGCCAGACCCTGACGAATGTGGTTAAGAAGATACTCCGCAACTGATTATGAAAGGATAAAACAAAAAGAGGAGGCAACTGTGGATCAAGGATGGAGCTGGGGAGGGGAGGGAACAGATATGTATGAATTTACCAAAGAATAAAATTTCAAACCATCAAATTATGCACTATAAAATAGTGACCTTTAATACATGTAGAAGAATGCAAATTGATCCATTCCTATCTCCCTGTACAAACCTCAAGTCCAAGTGGATCAAGGACCTCCACATAAAACCAGATACACTGAATCTAATAGAAGAGAAAGTGGGGAAAAGTCTAGAACACATGGGCACAGGGGAAATGTTCCTGAACAGAACACCAATGGCTTATGGTCTAAGATCAAGAATCAACAGATGGGACCTCATAAAATTACAAAGCTTCTGTAAGGCAAAGGACACTGTAAATAGGACAAAATGGGAATCAACAGATTGTGAAAAGATCTTTACCAATCCTATGTCCGATAGAGGGCTAATATCCAATGTATACAAAGAACTCAAGAAGCTAGACTCCAGAGATCCAAATAACCCTATCAAAAAATGGGGAACAGAGCTAAACAGAGAATTCTCAACTGAGGAAACTTGAATGGCCTAGAAGCACCTAAAGAAATGTTCAATATTCTTAGTCATCAGGGAAATGCAAATCAAAACAACCCTGAGATTCCACCTCACACCAGTCAGAATGGCTGAGATCAAAAACTCAGGTGACAGCAGATGCTGGCGAGGATGTGGAGAAAGAGGAACACTCCTCCATTACTGGTGGGATTGCAAGCTGATACAGCCTCTCTGGAAATCACTTTGGTGGACCCTCAGAAAAATGAACCTAATACTACCTGAGGACCCAGCTCTTCCACTCCTGGGCATATACCCAGAAGATGCTCCAACATCTAATAAAGACACATGCTCCACTATGTTCATAGCAGCCATATTTATAATAGCCAGAAGCTGGAAACAACCAAGATGTCCCTCAACAGAAGAATGGATACAGAAAATGTGGTACATTTACACAATGGAATACTACTCAGCTATTGAAAACAATGACTTCATGAAATTCACAGGCAAATGGATGGAACTTGAATATATCAACCTGAGTGAGGTAACTCAGTCACAAAAGAATGAACATGGTATGTACTCACTGATAAGTGGTTATTAGCCCAAAAGTTCAGAATACCCAAGAGTCACTTGACAGCAACCATTGGGCTGAGCTTGAGGTTCCAGATGGAGGACTTGGAGAAGTGACTGAAGGAGCTGAGAAAGTTTGCAGCCTGACAGAGGGAGCAACAGTGTCAACTGCCCTGATGCTCACAGAGACTGGACCACCAACCAAAGAATACACATGGAGGGACCCATGGTGCTGGCCACATATGTGGCAGAGGAGGGTCTTGTTGACCATCAGTGGGAGAAGAGGCCCTTGTGTCTGAGGGTGTTAGATCTCCCAATATAGGGGAATGCCAGGGAGGGAAGATGGGAGTGGGTGGGTGGGGGAGCACCCTCATAGAGGCAGGGGGAGGGGGAAGGAATGGGGAGGTTCCAAAAGGGAGATCTGGAAAGGGGGAAACATTTGAAATGTAAATAAAGTATCAAAAAAAAAAAATAGTGACCTTTATAGTGTCTAATCATGCTGCTTCCTGAATGTGAATGCACACGTGTGTGTTTGCACGTGGAGGTCAGAGGACTGTGTCAACTGTCCTTCCTTTACTGCCTCTACCTTCTTATTGAGCCAGTGTCTCTCACTGGCTTGGAAATTCACCAAATGGCCTAGGCTAGCTGGCCAGGAAGCTTCAGGTATCCATCATTCTCTCTCTGGTTCTCCACCTTTCTCACCATCTCTGTGATTACAAGCCTGCAAAGCCATGCCGGGCTTTGTATGGGTTCTGGGGATCTGAATTCAAGTCTCATTCTTATAAGGCATGCACTTCACCAACTGAGCCGCTCCACCCCTACAGACCTGTATTTTTTTTTTATGGTTTTTCGAGACAGGGTTTCTCTGTGTAGCCCTGGCTGTCCTGGAACTCACTCTGTAGACCAGGCTGGCCTCGAACTTAGAAATCCACCTGCCTCTGCCTCCCGAGTGCTGGGATTAAAGGCATGAGCCACCACTGCCCGGCCAGACCTGTATTTTTAAAGTGCAATTAGAACTGCAGGCAGGTGATACTTCACCCTGCTGAAGCCAGTTAGAATTACTTTTCTAGGTTGGGTCCCTAGGTGTGTCAACATCACAGCAAGTAACTTCAGCAAACTCAGAGTCTCCTGCTCCTTCACTAACCAGACCTGTAGCACAGGCTAGCCTGGAACTCATTGGGTAGTGCAGGTTGGCCTACAGCTCAAGGTGATCCTCCTGTTCCAGCCTCTCAAGTCCTGAGATAATAATCCTGAGCCACCCTGCGCAGCCTGTTCTCTAATTCTTTGCCAGCATCTTGTTGTTTGCCTAGTGCACAGGAACCTGCCCGCACCTGCTTAAAGGATCCCACTCGGCCCTGCCTCTCATAATTTGTAGGTAATTTCTGTTCTCTGCTTATACACTCCACTCTTCAGTCAGAATATGTTTGTTTCTAAGTATTTTATCACTGCACCCAGTTAACTGCAAAGAAAATCCCATAGTTATTGGTTGTGTGAATATCTCTAGATATTTGCTCATAAGGTTGGGAGATTTCTCATCCTTCAATTTATTGCTTTCTTATCAGTAGCTCTAGCTACAAGGGCCTTCATTATATCCTAATTGCCAGTGCCAATTGCCCTTATTTTTTATATTAAAAATCCATTTATAAATGCATTTCAGCAGCTCCACCAGCTCAGCATCATTGCTAATTTAATCTCCCTCCTCCTCTATTAGCGCCGCAGGGGGCTGACCAGAGCAGGAGGAGCTGGGGCTAATCAGATCACTAGTTTGTCTGAACATTATGCTCAGCAGGAACTCAGTGGGAAGCACTGGGTCAGACTGAGGGCAGATTAAATCTTCTGCCTGCTCGGAGACCAGCTAGGGGAGGAACCTGGAAGCAGAGGTTGAAGGGACTGAGTCTGGTGGTTGTTAGACAGCCTTGGCTGAGGGCTCCAGGAAGGCTCCAGGAAACTGCTTGCTCACCACTCCTTCAGAGCCCTTCTGCACGAAGAAGTGGTGGCCGATGAGAATTTACGGAGCTGCATTAGTGAGGAGCAGAGTTGGGACAAGTCTCCAGTCTCCTGACTTGCTGCTCCATTTTGACGGGAACTCAATTAAAGGAAAGGGGGAAAAACCCTTAGTGAGTACATAAAATGAGTCACTACTGTTGTGTTGTTCTTTGTCCTTACTGTCCCCAGCAGCCACATGAGATAACAGGAACTTACAAACCTGAGAAGCACTAAGTGCCCATTAGGTGACTAAGAGCAGGATACCCTAACCCTCTCTGCCTTCATTTTGTGTCTGTCTCCTTTACTGCATTTTGTCTCAGGCTCTGCATAGGTATGTTAATCACTGAGGGTGTGTCTATTTACCTAGCCTATCCATCCTCCTCCCAGGTAAGGTACAGATAAGTAAGTCATTTCCCTAAACCTTCAGTCACTTTGGGTTCTAGGAACAGCAAAGCTTCCAAAGTCAGTCATCTGTGATAGTGAGCCTGCATCCTGGAGCAAGAGTGTGCTGGCTAGCTTTACGTCAATTTGATACAAACTAGGGTCATTTGTGAAAGGAGACTTTCAGTTGACTGTAAGACACTGGCCTGTAGGCAAGGCTGCAGTATATTTTCTTAATTAGTGATTGATGGGGGGGAGGGCCCACCTCACTATGGGTGTCGCCACCCCCCCTCCCACTCCCCCCCCCAAGCTATTGAGTCCTGGATACAATAAGAAAGCAGGCTAAGCAAGTAATAGTGAGGAAGTCAGTACGCACTATCCCTTCATGGCTTTTGCATCAGCTCCTGCATCCACGTTCCTGCCCCATTTGAGTTCCTGCCAATGATGAACTACAAGGCTGTAAGTGGAAACAAACGTTTTCCTCTCCAAGTTACTTTTGGTCCTAGTGCTTCATCACAGGAACAGAAACCCTAAGACAAAGGGGTAGCCTTCTTATGAGGATCTGATTCCCTTCAACCAACATAGCAATAAGAACCTCTTATGGAGTCATGTGGCAGAACCAGAACTGAGACAAATGATCAACCCGATCACCCTGACCATGACTCAGTGTGTATTGCTACTGCCACAATTCTTCCTCTATTCACAGTTGTACCTCCGTCTACATCCTTGGTACTGGAATTGAAGGTGTGTGCCACCATGCCTGGCAGGAACAATTGGTACTGTGATAGCCTCAATTTATCTGTGGGAGTAACAGAAACACAGAGGAAGCAGCTGATTTTACTAAGGTCATACATCAAGTGGATAGATAAGCATTTCGAGGTTCCAGTATTTGCTTCAGCCTGGATGTTTCAATGGCAAATGTTGTCCACCTCTTCATCCTGAGCCCTGCACTCACCTGCAGTTCACTAGTGTCCCTGGCTTAAGATTAGAAGGTACGTGTTCTTTTTATTGTATTGCAAGTTTTTCCGGACACGTGTGTGTGTGTGTGTGTGTGTGTGTGTGTGTGTGTGTGGTATACTATGTTTCATCTTAAAAACAGTTTAATATACTTGTTAAGCAAGACGTTTTGCATAAGAATTTTAAGAATAAATTTCAATTACATATTTCAAATAGCTCCAAATCTTATTTTATTCTTTCCAAGTTGCTACAATATGTCAAATAGGACCATAGTTTAACTGAGTTCTGCACTTTCCTTCTTGCTGTGAAAAAAGCTACTTCAGAAAAGAAAAAGGGGGCTCTTTTGGCTCATGGTTTGGGGGTCCAATCTGTTGTGGCCCGGAAGGGATCATGGCAGAAGCTTGAGGCAGCTGATCACACATCAGTCATTAGGAATTAGACAGAGACGAACGCTAGGCCTCAGCTCACTTTGTTCTCTATTCAGTCCAGGACCCCTGCTCCTGGGTCACTACTGCCCACATCCAGCAGGGTCTTCCCACCTCACCGGAACTGCTCTGCAAATACTCTCACTGACACTCTCCAGAGGCTTATTATCTCCAAGGTGATTTCAAATCCCATCAAGTTGACAATGATGACTTACCATCACACCACCTAACCTAAGTGTAGAAAAGGGAATTTAATCACTCTGAATTTCTTTTTATTTTATTGGAATCAGGTAGGAGGTCTTATTAAGATAAAAGAGCCTACCACAGGTTTTTCCTATCTAAGTCACATTCAGCACACTGTAATTCTATTCACCACATAGCTCTCTTTTGGATGATTGTCTTGACTGTCAGCTTAATTGGATTGAGAGCTGCCTAGAAGATTAGCAAAGTGCACTTCCGGATGTGACTCTGAGGGAGTTGTCAGCAAGATTAACTAAGAGGGGTAGACCCATGAGGAGGCATAGATGTTCTCTTTCCCATTCCCTCTCTCCCCTTCTCCCTCTCTCTTCCCTCTTCTTCTCTCTGTCACCCTCTTCCTTCCTCTCCTGTCTCTCCCTGGGCACCTCTCCCAGTTTCCCTCTCTTCCACTGGCTCTCACTCTCTGTTTTTCCTTCTTGGTTGCTATGCTGTGTATTATGCTAATCTGCTATGACTCTCCCACCACAATGGACTGAAGCCTTTGAAAGCAGGAACCAAATACAAGGGTTTCATCACAGTTTGAGAAGCCAGCACAAGCTCTTCCATCATCTTGGGTGACGTCAGTGTCTAAGAGGACAACCCATTTAACCCATTCTATGAGTTAGAGCTACTGTGCTCATTACAGGAATCAGACTTGGTGAAGTGATAGGAGCATGTGTGAAGTGAGAGGTGTGAACAGAGGGTTGGCAGTTCCTAATAAAAGTTGCCATCAAGGGTGCCTGCCAGGGCAATGGCATGTTTGGTTTTGCATTGTTTTGTTTTAAGACAGGGCCTCACTGTGTAGTACTGGATGTCCTGGAACTCACTATGTACACCAGGCTAGCCTTGAACTCACAGACATCTGCCTGCCTCTGATGGGATTAAGGGCAGGCAGCACCACACCAAATACACTGGCTGATTTTGCAAAGGACACGGGTTCAGTTCCCTACACCAACATGGTAGCTCACAGCCAGTAACTCCATGCCCAGAGAATCCAATACTCTGTCTGGCCTTTAAAGGCACCAAGCATACATGTAGTGGACAGACATAAATGTAGGCACATTCGTTCCCATAAAGTTCATGATAAATTTCAAGTTCCAACTGGGGAAAACACTGTAACAGTGGATGTGGCTTACACTGTAATCCCAGCACTCGTGAGACTGAAGTAGGAGTATTGTCACAACTTCAACAGCAGCCTCAGCTAGAGTGAGAAATGATCTCAAAAATGCATCCATGCAAGGCAGTTGATGGCATGGAGGACCTTGCTAACCTCGAAAGATCTGATTCGGTGGCATGATAAAAAAGGAAATCGGGTTGGAGTGAGCTCTAGTGACTGGATGGTAGGGCGAAGGAGTCAGACAACAGAGAAAGCTGGGGAGGTTTGTTCAAAGGAAAGGAAAGGCACGGACTGAGATCCTGAGACTTTATGCCAGGATATCACCAGCAAGACAATAGATTTCGGAGAGGAAGGCATAGAAGTGCACTGTGCAAAACAAAAACAGAAACAAAAACGTTTAGCCTGGGCTGGAGAGATGGCTCAAAGGTTAAGAGCACTGACTGCTCTTCCAGAGATCCTGAGTTCAATTCCCAGCAACCACATGGTGGCTCACAGCCATCTGTAATGAGATCTGATGCCCTCTTCTGGTGTGTATGAAAAGAGAGAATATATATATATATATATATATCTTTATTAAAAAAAACAAAGTTTAGCCTGACTGAAGCCCCAAGGAGGATAACGCAGGATTGCCCCAAGTTTAAAGCCAGCCTGGGCTACAGAGAAAGTATCAGGCCGGCCATGGGTACATAGCAAGAACCTGTCTCAAAAAGACAAAACAGAAAGCCAGTGTGAGTGTAAGATAAGACATAGCATGGGAGGCAGAGGCAGGTGGATTTCTGAATTCAAGGCCAGCCTGGCCTACAGAGTGAGTTCCAGGACAGCCAGGGCTACACAGAGAAACCCTGTCTCGAAAAAAAAAAAAAAAAAAGACATAGCATCCAGTAACCCAAGTATCTGTGTTTGAAATAACACATTTTAAAATTCTTATGTTCATCACAAATATCCACTGAGTGCTCAGTCTACTCCAGGCTATTGCAGGTTGGATGTGTCACAGAATAGAACAAACAGAAGGCTCTGAACATGCAGAGATGATGTGCTGTTTGTAGGTTAAGCATAGAGTGTATGAAATTACTCTAAACGCTGTGGGGGAAACCAAGAAGGAAAGCAGGCACATAGGTGAGAACAGGATTGTGGGTTTTCCTATGAATTGAGTGAGCAGGAAAGGACACTCCAAAAAGGTGACATCCGAACAAACAAGCCTATTTCAGGGCATGGAGAATCAGAAAAGGATTGATGATGGCTGGAGCCCACACAATGGCCATGGGGTTAAGGGTTTACATTATGGAAGAAAAGTGCACAGAAATTGTTGGCTTGACCAATACATTAAACAGCTAATGAGTTAATTATGATTAGAAAGAGTGTGGGAGTCCAGGATTACCCCCAAGGTCTGATGCTTCAACAAATGCCAAGCATGGTGGTGCTGGCCTTCAATTCCAGGACTCAGGAGGCAAAGGCCAGGGTAATACATAGAGAGGCCATGTCTCAAAAAACAAACCAAAGAAAAAAGAAGAGGAAGAGGAGAAGAAGATGACGAAAATACTGTCTACTAAATGTACAGTAATGGGCACTGGAGAGATGCCTCAGCAGCTAAGAGGACCCAGGTTCTCTGAGCCTTCAGCTCTTGCAGAGAAACAAATTTAGGTTTATAATACCTGTTTTCATGTGTCTCACAACCATCCATAACTCCACTTCCAGAGAATCCAACATCCTCCTGACCTCTGTGGGTGCCAGATACACACATGGTACACATACACACATGCAGGCAAAACATTCATACACATAAAAATAAAATAAATATAAAAATCATTGAGAATATATTTAAAGCTGCTATGAACATGAGCAAGTGTCCTTGTGGGATGGTGGAGCATCTTCTGGGTGTATGCCCAGGACTGGTATAGCTGGGTCCTCAGGTAGAACTATCCCCGATTTTCTGAGAAACCATCAAATGGATTTCCAAAACGGTTGTACACACGTTTGCACTCCCACCAGCAATGAAGGAGTGTTCCCTTTGCACCACATCCTCATCAACATGTGTTATCCCTTAAATTTTTGATCGTAGCCATTCTGATGGGTGTGAGGTGGAACCTCAGAATTGTTTTGGTTTGCATTTCCCTGATGACTAAGGATGTTGGACATTTCATTAAATGCTTCTTGGCCATTTGAGAGTCCTCTGTTGAGAATTCTCTGTTTAGCTCTTTACCCCATTTTTAATTGGGTTATTTGGTTTGTGGGTATCTAATTTCTTCAGTTCTTTATATATTTTGGATATTATTCCTCTTTTGCATGTAGGGTTCGTGAAGATCTTTTCCCAATCTGTGGGCTGCTGTTTTGTCCTATTGACAGTGTCCTTTGCCTTACAGAAGCTTTGCAGTTTCATGAGGTCCCATTTATCAATTGTTGATCTTAGTGACTGAGCCATTGGTATTCTTTTTTTTTTTTCCACCTACATAGTGGTATTTATTTTCATTTTTTGACAGAGATATAATTCTGTCATACAAGATAATATTTCCTTTTTTTTATTTTCATATTTTATTTACATTTCAAATGTTTCCCCCTTTCCAGATCTCCCCTTTGGAACTTCCCCATTCCCTCCGCCCTCCCCCTGACTCTATGGGGATATTCTCCAACCCACCTCCCCACCCAACCCCCCACCCACTCTCGTCTTCCCTCCTTGAGCCATTGGTATTCTGTTCAGGAAGTTGTCCCTTGTACCAAAGAGGTCAAGGCTATTCCCTACTTTCTGTTCTATTCCATTTACTGTATCTGGTTTTATGTTGAGATCTGTGATCCACTTGGACTTGAGCTTTGTGAAGCATGGTAAATATGGATCTATTTGCATTCTTCTACATGCAGACATCCAGTTAGACCAGCACTATTTGTTTAAAATACTGTCTTTTCCCCACTGTATGGTTTTGGCTTCTTTGTCAAAATTTATAGGTGTGGGGGGTTTATTTATATGTCTTCAATTTTATTCCATTGATCTGCCTGTCTGTCTCTATACCAATACCATGTAATTTTCATTACTCATGCTCTGTAGTAACCTTGAAATCAGGGATGGTGACACCTCCAGAAGTTCTTTTATTGTACAGGATTTTTTAGTTATCCTGAGTTTTTTTTTTTTTCATATGAAGTTGAGAATTGCTCTTTCCATGTCTTTGAATAATTGAGTTGGAATTTTGAGGGGAACTGCATTGAATCTGTAGATTGCTTTTATTAAGCTGGACATTTTTACTATGTTAATCCTACTGATCCATGAGCTTGGGAGATCTTTACCCCTCAGTCAAAGAATGGATAAAGAAAATGTGGTACATTTACACAATGGAATACTACTAAACTTAAAAACAAAGACATCACTGAAATTTGCAGGCAAATGGATGGAACCAGAAAATACTATCTTGAGTGAGGCAACCTAGACCCAGAAAAACATGCATGGTATATACTCAGTTACAAGTGGATATTACCCGCAAAGCACAGGATAACCATGCTATATAATCCACAGACCCAATGAAACTAAGTAACAAGGAGGAACCAAGAGAGGATGCTTGACCCTCAATGAGAAGAGGATATAAAAATAAACATCAGAGGTGGATTGGTGGATGGAGGAAATTGGGTGGGAAAGGGCGTGGTAAGGGGAACTGGGTTGGGGATCAGGTGTGGGGAGAACAGAGGTTGTGGGGGAGGTAGAAGAGGGCTGGAAGAGAGAACAGAAATTGGGGGGACATCTCTTGCAGAAGTCGAAGACTTGGGAAGGAAGAGGACCCTAGGAGTCTATGCTGAGACTGGAACCTTAGCCAGGATGCTAGCTGAGACCCCCAGTAGCTAGGGATATGGAGACTGAAGTGGCCACCTCTCGTAGCCAGGGAGGACTTCCAATGGAGGAAGGGTGACACCAACCCACCCACAAAACCTTCAACCCAAAATTTGTCCTGCCTACAAGAAATTTAGTGATAAAAATGGAGCAGATATTGAGGGACTGGCCAACCAGTGACTGGTCCAACTTGAGACCCATCCCATGGGAGGGAGCCCCCGACACTATTAATGATAGTCTGCTATGCTTGCAGACAGAAATCTAGCATAACTGTCCTCTGGGAGGCTTCATCCAGCAGCTGATGGACATAGATGCAGTGACCCACAGCCAAACATCAGATAGAACTCAGGGAGAGTTGTGGAAGAGTCAAGGAAGGAATGAGCAAGCCAGGGGGCGTCAAGAAGAACTACAGAGTCAACTAACCTGGGCCCATGGGAGTTCACAGAGACTGAACCACCAATCAAAGAGCATGCAAAGGCTGGACCTAGGCCCCACACACATTTGTAGCAGATGTGCAGCTTGGTCTTCATGTGGATCCCCTAACAATTGGAGCTGGGTATGCCTCTGATTCTATTTCTTGCCTTCAGATCCCCTTCTCCTACCTGGACTGGCTTTTTTAGCTTCAGTAGGAGAGGATGCACTTAGTCCTGCTGAGACTTAATATGCCAAGGCAGGTTGGTACGCATGGTGGCTTCCCCTTCTCCTCAGAGAAAGGGAGGGGTAATGGGGGAAGGAGTATGTGAGGGTGTGACTGGCAGGAGAGGAAGGAGGGAGGATATGAATAAGATAGGTAGATAGTAGATAGATAGATAGATAGATAGACAGACAGACAGACAGACAGATAAAACAAATCAGAAAAATTGTGGCACATACCTTTAATCCTAGCACTCAGGAGGTAGGAGAATCTCTGTGAGTTCAAGGCCAACTTCTTCTACACAGTAAGACCTTTTTTCAACATGAATAGATACTGGTTTGTGACATATTTGAAAAAAATATCCTGAGAATCTAGTGTGAATATTGTCAGTCTTTTAAGATGATATAGGAAATGCAGTGGTAAAGCTGAAGAGACATTTGTAGGTAAATGCAGAGCTCAAGGATGAATACTGAGCTGGAGATGATGCACATTTGGATCCAGAAGTGTTATAGTTAAAAGTCATGACACTGGTGAGATACTGTACAATACAGTAATGGAAAACTGAATTATCTCTGGAGCCTCTTAAAATTAATGGGCAAGGCATATACCCTCAAATAATTAAGAGTACAAATGGGTCTTTGGAGGCTAATGTACACTTGTAGCATTAGTGATACTTGGGAATAGAAAACCTCTGGTCTAGGATATATAATGCAATGAATACATGGCAGCCCTCAACATTCTAGAGACCAAGAAGGAACCTCCAAAAAGAGTTCTGTAATCTCTGTGGCATATCCAAGAACAGAGAAGACTGCTGGGTAGGCTTCTGTGGGACTCAGGAACGGAGTTCCCTTCTTATGGGAGCTGGGTCCTCTTGCCTTGATGTGTTCATCTTGAGCTATTCTACAGCCCTGCAACCACTTACCTTTCTCTGGATGGAATGCCTGCGTCAGCAGTACCTGGGTTTTCCCTTATGGGGTCAAAATGACTGTCATTTCTGTTATTATCTGACTTCCTGATGGCATCAGCTGGTGCAAAGTTAGTAAAGGACAGGCCACAACAAAACAAAAAGGAGCTAATCAGCTTTCATTTTGAGTTCATATTTATCCCCAAATAAGAATGGCTCTCAATCCATGGGAACAGGGGCTTTGCAAGAAGCATGAGGAAAAGTACATGTGGACAGTGAGTTAACACAATTAGTAGGTCTGAGGGATGGACTGCTGGCATTTGCCAGCTACAGCCAGACAGGTACAGGTTTTTCTAAGACATTTTATTGGGAAGCACTGCAGCAGGCTCAGTAATAAAAGGAGACACCCACAGGAGGAAAGATGATCCTCAAAACAGATGGAGCAGCTAGGTCTTGGGGTGTCCGTGTGAGGTTGCACTGCAGTTATTGGAACACAGGGGTTAAACTCATATGTAGCAGGTGTTGAGGTGGATTGGGAAGTCGATGGGGCAATAGGGATTGATGAACCACTAAGAGAAACAGAGAGATTATGAAAAAAGTGTGAAGTCCTATTCGGAAAGTCCATTCCTACACCTATATTCTATGGGGTACACTGCCTATATTTTCCTTTTTTAAAATAATTTTTTATATTTCCTTTACATCCCAAGCACACACACACCCCCACTTAGTGCCACTGTTCCCCATTACTCCTTTCCCTCCTGGGACATCTAGTCCCAGCAGTTCTAGGTGTACTGCTGAAATCTTTGATTTCACACTGAAATCTTTGATTCATTTGGGGTTGAGTTTTATTTGGGATGATAGGTATGGGTCTGTCTTAGTTAGGGCTTAACTGCTGTGAACAGACACCGTGACCAAGGCAACTCTTACAAGGACAACATTTAGTTGGGGCTGGCTTACAGGTTCAGAGGTTCAGTCCATTATCATCAAGGTGGGAGCATGGCAGCGTCCAGGCAGGCATGGTGCAGGCAGAGCTGAGAGTTCTACATCTTCATCTGAAGGCTGCTAGCAGAATACTGACTTCCAGGCAGCTAGGACGAGGGTATTAAAACCCACACCCACAGTGACACACCTACTCCAACAAGGCCACACCTTCTAATAGTGCCACTCCCTGAGCCAAGCATATACAAACCATCATAGGGTCTAATTTCACTCTCCTGATGTGGACATCTGGTTTCACCAGCACCATTTATTGAAGATTCTGTCTTCCCTCCAGTGTGTATTTTTGGTGTTTCGTTAAATATTAGGTGTCTGTACTTATATGCACTCACATTTGGGTCTTTATCTTGTCCCATTAATCTACCCATATGTTTTTGCACCAATGCCATGCTGGTTTTATAACCATAAATTTGTAATATAGATTTTTGTAGATCCTTGAGGATAACATAATCCTGTCATTTTCCTAAACTAATATGATTTCTAGCTGTATTCTAAATACTTACCTGAATAACCACCGATAGTTGCAGCTCTCACTCCTCATCAAAGAAGCTTCCTTTTGCACCAAGTAGAGACTATTCTAGAGAGCCACAACAGTCAAACAACTGACTGTGGGGTGCTCAATCCCAACAGTACACCGACAGTGTAACTTCTACACTTAAAGCTCAGGGAACATTGCAGAAAAGAGGAGAATGAGGAACAGGATGTCTTCTAAAAGATAGTGTCTTACATTTGTGACAGGAAAGCTACACTCATGAAATGTCAAAAATATGGTCACTGATAAAAGACCAGCATAATGACAGCACTAACTGACAGGCCAACTTGGATAAGGGAAATCTCACAATCTTAGATGAAAAGCTACAAACAAGTAATGGCTGCTGAAGAGGAAGGATCTGTTTTCCCTCCATGGATGACTGCACTGATAGATTATCCAATTCCAAGATGCATGTACATATGAACAACATTAAATGGTTATATATGTGAGTGTGCATGTATGTATGTATATATGTATGTATGTACTTAACAGTAATGATTAGAGAAGAAGTTAAGGATTAGAAGGGAGTTGAGAGATCGTGGAAGGGATTGGAGAGGGGAAGGAAATAATGTACATAGAATATTCATATATGAGATTCTACAAAATTAAAATGTAAATTAAAAAAGAAATTGTGTGGGTATTTGCGGACTCAATAAGCTAGGGAGAAAGGCAATACGCTGGGCTGGGTTGTGGATAACTTTGTTGGTCACAGTAAAGAGATTTTCTGTCTGGATGGCCATATAATACACCAAGGCGAGGGAGATTGTGAGACCAGATTTGTGTAGGTAATTGGGTGTTCTCTGGGGCATCCTCATGGAGATGGCCACCCAGTAATGGTGGATCAGATTTCAGAGCTTGGAGGGAAGGTCAGTGTTGGGACAATGGCATGGGTCCATTATGCACACAAGTGGCCATTTAAGGCCTGGTGTGGGTGAACTCAGTGGGAATGGCCTTTCAGATGTTTCAGAAATTGAAGAAGAGTAATATGCCAAAGCCATAAGAGATCAGAAGATGAGAATGGCTTTGGGTCTAGACGTGGCCAAATATCCAATGATGTGCCTGGAATGGAAGAGCTAAGAGGGACTAGAGACTTAGTTCAATGGGTTTGCCTAGCATGTGCTATGGGGGTGGGGGCTGCTGGGGGTAGTGGTACACTCCTGTAACCAAGGACTTGGGAAATCGAGCCAGAAGTTTGAGGTCATGTTATCTACACAGGGCAGCTGGGGCTATAGGAGATACTGTTTTCCAAAAGGAAATAGAAAAAAGGAAAGGGGTAAAGGAGGTTGAAATACCTATAAAGTCAATAGAAGAAGAGCCGGGCAGTGGTGGCGCACGCCTTCAATCCCAGCACTGGGGAGGCAGAGGCAGGCGGATTTCTGAGTTCGAGGCCAGCCTGGTCTACAGAGTGAGTTCCAGGACAGCCAGGGCTACACAGAGAAACCCTGTCTTGAAAAAAAAAAAAGAAGGAGAAGAAGAAAGGAAGGAAATCTTAAAAGGAAAAAAAAAAGATTTACAAGGATAAAACTACTTTTTGGATTGAGAAGGTCGTGCTTTAATAATCTTCTGTAACCAGAAAAAGCAATGACCCCTGGTGTTTGTTTGCCAAAAAAAAAAAGAAAAAAGAATCCTTAGGGTGTATTGGGCTCTTGTCTGTATAAACATTGAGTCACTGACATCAGCATGTCAGCACCACCTAATTTCCCCAGGATCTGCTAAAATAAATACCTCACTGACCACAGCATGTAATATGTCTCCCAGAAGCCCTTCCCTTACCCCAACCAAAGCTCAGATATGAGACCCTAAGATGATTGCTGTAGGCAGGAGTCCTGGGACTTCTCAGGACATAGGACAGAGTTCTTGGGTAAAGAGAGTAAAGAATCAGAGAGAGATAGCCTAGATGAGTGGAAATCGGAGCTAGGAACAATGCAGGCAGTAATCTTAGCTAGCGGAATCATGCATCAGAAGCCCAAGGGTCTCAGGGAATGGTGGGGAGTTTCCTTCGGGGAACTCCCTACAAAGAAGGAGGGCTCTGAGACAGATGCCCGCCTGTTGACTGGCAGAGGCAGAACTGACATCACAAAACCTGGTGGGGCATCTGTAAGTCCTTCAAGTAACTTTTTGTAAGATTGGGAAGAAAAAGTCAATCTGCAAGTGTGTGGGAGAGATTCCCTGCGAGATGGTTAGAACAGACACCTGAAGAGGTAGGTGGCAGTGGCAGTGCTAGGCTCTCAGCCTTGCTTTCCCATTCCCGCCCCTTTCAAACGTGACCCAGGCGGAGTCTGCAGAGCACAAACCAGCCGCAGGGTGGCGGGCGCGCCGTGGGTCCCCGCCTCCTCCCGCTGCCCGCCGCCATCCTCCTCGGGCCCCATTTGTATTCCGGGCGAGCCTCGGGTGAATTATTAAAGCCTCAACTCCGCAGCAGCACATTTCCTTCTCTGCGGCGCTGGCTCAGAGCAGCAGGAGAAGTCAGCCTCTGGCTAAGCCGCAGTCCCTCGTGTCCTGACTGGGAAGCCTCAGAGGTCACCTAAATTGCACTCTCCTACTTCAGGAATGACAATCGGGAGTGGACCACAGCCTTTCCCAAGTTCCACAGTGTTGCAGATGGAACTGGAAGCTTGGCTTCCTGCATAGCGACCTTTTGTATAATTATGAGCAGCCCAGAAACTCTACAATAGATACACGATCCCCACCTCAAAAGGACTACCACCATGTTTCCTGTATCCCATTCCCTACAGTTAGCTGCCACTAGCACCTCCTCAAGGCCCCAAAGTGCAATGCACCCCACCTCTGCTTTAAAAACAATCCTAACCTGGTGTCCCTACAACCCCCTTCTTAAGCAACTGTCTGGAACAGCCCGGGACTGAAGAAAACAGGGGGCTTCTCACCTGCTAGGCAGGTCAGAGACCTTATCCAGCTAAGTAGCCAATTGGTTTTTCACCAATTTCCTCAGATACCTGCAGGGCATTCCATTTTCAGCTTCCCCTGCCTTTCTAAGGAGAGGTTGAAAGACTGCATCTGGGTGTCTAGGTTGCTTCTTCCCACAGTGCAGTGTTCATGGCCAGGAAGAGTTGAATACAACATATGTTCCCCAACAGTCAAAACCATGTTCACTTCTAGCCCTAAAACCCATCCTGCAGACTCCTCCCATTATCCCAGAGGAATAGATCTTTTTTTTTTTTTTTGGTTTTTCGAGACAGGGTTTCTCTGTGTAGCCCTGGCTGTCCTGGAACTCACAGCTAAAGCCAGCAAATGGAACGAGCTGCCAGCTGAATTACTAGTACATTAGCTTTCCGGTCACTGAAGAGGTTGTGTTAAAAAACTAGCAGGGCCTGCTCCAAAGTCTGTGACCTCTGGGCTGGGCACATCCCTGATCCCATCATCTTTCCATGTACCTCATCCAACACCATTCCCCTAACTCTACTGGAGTTACCACACAAGCTTTTTTGCCAGTGTCTGCAAAGGCAGTACATACCTGCCTTGGAGCCTTTGCCTAAGCTCCAAGGCCTGAGCTCTGCTGGCCTGTATCTTCCTTAGATATCAGCTTCATCCTTAAGACTGCAAATTAAGGACCCTGTCACTCCATTTAACACTCATGACTCCCCCTCAAGCCCACTCTCTTTTTTCCATAATGCCTAGTAACATATATATTATTTTCTTATTTATGATGTCTGCTATGTGTCTCTCTCTCCTTGTTATCCTAACCTTAGGATGGCTGAGACCTTTGTTTTTAGAATATCTCACATCTAAAGCAGTGTTAACTGACTGACAAGAGTAACCATGCAGCTATGCATGATCAGAGCTTGAAAGCTAGGTTAGATCATACATACTGATGATTCCCTTCCCTTGCAGTGCTGGACAAGTCTGGGGAGAATCAGTTGCTTGAGAGGAATAGACTCCCAGCAGCTCCCAACCAGGCCCATGAATGGCTTTTAATCACAAATGGATTCTAATCCTTGCAAAATCAAAGGTGGGAGCAATGCTGAGGGGAGACAACAAACAAAAGAAATCCAAGAGTCAACAGCATGGCTTCTAGCCAAAAGATGCTCACTATCCCTTTAAACTTGCTCTTTCAGTGTATACAGGCTCTGGGGTTTATAAAGAAAATTGATAGGAAATACACTCCCAAATTCCTCAGAGTGCCTGAAGCTGAAAACATGTGGTCGCTCCATCAGAAACACCCGCATGCAACCTGACATTTCAACAACTTTCTCCACTATCAGCCCTAGACCAAAGGGCACTGAGTGCACGAGTCTGGACACAGAAGACCAGATCCAGTATCTTCAAAGTGATCTCATAGACACGTGTCAGCCTGCCTCCTAGCCACCCCTCTGCCTCTCACAGCCTCAGCCACCCAGCCCCTGGATGGATTCTTTGTCTCTCTTTTTCCCTGCTCATGGAACAGCAAACCAGCAGCTAGAGAAGTCTGTGTCCTCTGATTATGTATGGGAAACTGTACTCTAGCAGGACAACTTCATCCTGAATCATGTGCAAAGGACAGTTTCTAGAGCAATTGATCAGCCCGCCTGTACTGCTTCATCGGGAGCAGATGTGCTTCTTGTTTTTCTCATTACCATGATTTACTGGCTTCTAAGCTTATTAAAGACAGAGGCTCGGGCCCACTTTGGTGTGTGTCCTGGAGAGGATGTGCAAGGAAGGGAGGGAAGGAGGGGGAGAGGAAGGGAGGGCCTGATGAGGAGCTGGGAAGATTTCCACTGTGCTGTGGGGATGGGGATTTTACTACTGTCTCCTACAGCAGCCCTCATGCCCA
Source organism: Rhynchomys soricoides (assembly GCA_019843965.1). Lineage (NCBI taxonomy): Eukaryota > Metazoa > Chordata > Mammalia > Rodentia > Muridae > Rhynchomys > Rhynchomys soricoides. Next base: position 290,504 of record JADRCH010007280.1, read on the forward strand.
AAGGCACCCAGTGAGCAGCACTGGGGCTTGCAGCTTGGTCCAGCAGCCTGCCATCCACCCATAGACACACACACACACACACACACACACGCATGCACGCTGCCATATATATGTACAGGCATCAGCTTCTACCAAGTCAGACATAGCCTCATTCTGCTACATGACTGACCACCAAATGAGCAGCTGAAAATGATGGCATTGCTCTTCGTAGCTCCATTCAAGATCCCAAGGATCTATTTCTTTGCATTTAATAGGCATTTGTACTTTTTTCTTCCACAGTCATATGAATTCAGATTCTCTTTCTCAAGGCATGGGCTTTTTCACATACACATATCCATAAGCACACAGGCACATGCTTATTCACAAACATGTTCTCACATCTGTTCATTCCATTTCCATAATCACAAGTACACACATTTACATACAATCATTGACACACATTCACATACTTAACCACGGAGATGTAAATCTCGAAATGCATACACCCAACACTCATATGTACACATCCTTTCCCCAAGATAAAGACTGCTAATAGCAACACTACTTCCTTCCAAATGTTTCCTCTGCACTAGTGTCATGGACTGTGGATCTGGGGGTAAAGGAGTGGGAAGAACTCAGAGAACTGTCTAGGCCGACACATCTCAGTCTTTTCTGGAATGATTAACTTTTATAATAATAATAGTAATAATATAATAGTATATAACGTCTTGATCGCCATTAGAAGTTTTGGGTTTTTTGTATAGCATATAATAAAGAAATTATTTTAATTCAAAGTATTTTATTTAGATTTACACATGACTATAAAATTACATTAGTTATACTCTTTCCAAATAAGTTAACAACTTTCCAAATAATTTGTACAAATACAAACTTAGATTTTGTTTTTATAAAATAGCAATTTGCAGGGCTGGAGAGATGGCACAGCAGTTAAGAGCACTGACTGCTCTTCCAGAGGTCCTGAGTTCAATTCCCAGCAACCACATGGTAGCTCACAACCATCTGTAATGGGATCTGATGCCCTCTTCTAGTGTGTCTAAAGACAGCTACAACGTACTCACATACATAAAATAAATAAATCTTTAAAAAATAAAATAGCAATTTGCATTATTTATGAAATACAGTGATAATATATTGATATTTTAAGTAATGCAATCGATAAATGATTAGCTTGAAAACTATGTGTGTATTAAGATGTAGAGTCCATTCAATCACAGTATTGTGGCAGGAATTACTTTTAGGACCATATTAATCAGTGAGATCCTGAGGACTGTAACTAGATACCTAAGACAATTAACTTAGAAAATGGAAAGCTTCATTTTGACTCACAGGTTCTGAGGTTTCAATCTCTTACCACGTGGCCTGTGGCAAAACAAAGATTCTCGCTTCAGGAGTGGAAAGTAGAAAATGAAAAAAAAAAGAAAGAAAGAAAACACAAACAAACACAAGTAAACAGACAAAAAAAACCCAGTGCTCCACAACCCTCGTCAAGGGCACACCCCTACTGATCTGAAGAATTCCCATCAGGCCTTACATAGATTTGCCATCACCTATTGTTTCCAATAGTGCTACTGGAAGACACATGAATCACAAATTCAAACTTTCACAGTGATCTGATGTTTGGAATTGTACTTAAATTATTAAAAATTATTATAGAAAGTGATAGAGTTAAATCCATTAAGTATAATTAATTATGCTAGTAAAAACAAAACAAAACAAAACAAAAACAAAACAAAAAGGCCAGGCAGTGGTGACGCACATCTTTAATCCCAGCACTGGGGAGGCAGAGGCAGGCAGATTTCTGAGTTCGAGGCCAGCCTGGTCTACAGAGTGAGTCCCAGGATAGCCAGGGCTACACAGAGAAACCCTGTCTCGAAAAATCAAACAAAAAACAAAAAACAAAAAAAAAACCCCAACAACAATGAAACAACAACAACAAAAACCAAAACAACAACAACAGCAACAAAAACACATACAAGCATAAATCAAACTTTTAACAAACTGAAATGTAATCACATCTACAGCAAACTTTACACATAGTTATCCAACATTCATTGGGATGCTTCCAAAGTAATCTGATTTTCAAAGTGCTTGCAACTTTTTAGGAAAGTTCATTTAAACTGAAATTGACCTGAAAGTGCAAAGCTAGCATGACATTTCCTCAGGGGATGTCAACCAATGGCTGTTCACCCGTCAGGCAGCAACAAAAGAACAAAGAAACAATTCCATCCAAGTACATCTTGCTGAAACAACGTGTTTATTGGATTATCTACAGGAGCCTAGATGACAGATTACTTAAAGGAGCATGGGCAACTCAAAGGCAACTGCAACAGCAAAAACCCCACCTCAGCATGAGTGACAATGACTCAGGAAAACTGCATCCACAGAGCTTCCTGCACAACTTGCAGGCCTTTCCACAGCAGAGCCTTTCCTCTTCCTCAGCAATCATTTCCTGTTTGCATAACCTTAGAAAAGGGCCCTGGGAGTCTCTGACTTTCTGAGCTTCTTGAACTGGGTAAGTTTCATTAGCTTCCTGAGTCTTGTGACTCTCCTCTTTCCAGGGAGTGGGGGAATGCTTCAATTCCGAGGAAATAGCTACGTAACTGCAGGACCTGGTTAAAGTCAAGATAACTGGCTCAAAAAGTTGTTTTGGGGTCTTGGTTCTCCTGTAAACATCCTAGGAGATCCTGCATAGATGGCTTCACTAGGCCTCTACTTACAGAGAAGCAAAATGGGAGTAGTAATTAGTTTATCTCTACTTGTTTCACAATAGTTATTACCTGAATTCCTCAGACGCCCCCCCCCCCCCACACACCTTTTCTGAGGACTTTGAATGAAGCCATAGCACTGACTGCATATTTGAGTGCAGGGATTACAGCAGGAGTAAATCACTATTTTGTTCAATACCTACAGAATTAACTGCTCCTTGAGGCACATAATCAAAAGGCTGAAAGTCAGTGACAAATTAGAAAGTATTTAAACCAATAGGGAAAGTGAGGTATTATATGAATAGGAACAATGATCAAATTAGAAAAGAATGAAAACAGCTCTTCAAGTTGTTGAAAGAAATGGTCGGTTTAACAATCTGTACCTGGTAACAACATCCTTCAAACACAAAGGTAAAATAAAGGTCTGTTGAGATCAAATAAAAGGCTGAGACATGATGTCACCAACAAACTTTCATTGTAAGGAGATTTGCAGTTGGCTGCTCAAGCAGAAGAAAAATTACACTAGGGAAGACTTAGATCCACACGAAGAAACAGTGCCAGAAACAGCCAAGAATGGGTAAACAGAAAATGTATTTTGAGAGCAGGAACTGTGGGGGTGGGGGGGGAGGCCATTCATTGCTTTATCAGAATCCTTAGTACAGGACTTGTTGAATGAAATGTCAGGTGTGAGAAATGTAAAATCATTTTATTTTATTCTCTACTTATAATGATAAAGCTTCAGAAAAATAGATCAAAGTATTTAGAAGGAACCAAAAGTATTACATGTAATCTGATTATTCAAAGAAAAACATTGTGACTATTTTGGTATACTGCTTTCCAGGCAATCTCAATACATGACAGATAAATTTCTGGGGCTATGAGTCTCTAGTACTTAACATGGCATACACAAGGCTAGTTCAATTGCAAATAGTACCAAAAAAGTAGGTAGATATATATAAACATGTGTATGAATCCTGTAAATGCTATTTTGTGAGACCAATCTCAATGAATATCCTTGTGACTAACTCTCTGAGGATAAATTACTAGACCCAGAATTGCTGGGTCAAACCAAATGAACAGTCACATGGTTTAAACTGAGCTGACAATTACTTTCCAGAAAGACTGAACCTCCCCTGCACCAAAGACAATGAGCAGAGTGATTATTGTACCATTTACAAATGCTTGTCATTTCACAGGCATTGTTGCTTTCATTTGCATAGCTCTGCTCATCACTGAGAATGAACTAGGCTCTCAAGGGACAGTTGAAGTTCACCATTCTGATGCTCTTTCTGGAGACCTGTCAAGACAGACAGTGCCAGTCTGTCTACCCCTGTGCTTGCTGAATGACTTTGGGTAAGGGTGTAACTTTGTCCAAGTGGAACTGCTGCTTTCAGTACAGACAGACACGAAGACTGAGTGGTATTGAGAACTCAGCACACTATCTGGAACTTAGTAAATGACACTAAAGGTACAAACAGAGGGAAAGAGAATGTCCAGAAGTTAAGAGCACTGGCTGCTCTTACAGAGGTCCTGAATTCAATTTGCTGAACCTTCATACTGGCTCACAGTCATCTGTAACTCCAGTTTTACAGGATCTAACACCCCCTTTTGTCTTCTATGGACACTGGGTATGCATGTGATACATAGATATACATACAGGTAAAACACCCATTTAGATGACAGATAGATAGATAGATAGATAGATAGATAGATAGATAGATAGATAGACAGACATATAGATATAGATACTTTCAGTATAAAACAGAAAAAAAATGGTGGTCTGGCCTAGGATTAATGTCTCCAGAATCTCAGTCATCATTTAAGTTATTGTTTGCAAGTGGGTGTTTCTTAATAAAAAGGTTAACTAAAGTCTTTTTCTATAGATAATTGTTAATTTTATTAAATATCTCCCTGGTACATATTGAAATTGCTATTGGTTGATGTAATCCATTGTTTTGTTAACTCTATAGCACCCTTCACAGCCCATTTGTCGCACACAAGAGATTATGGCATGAATTCTTTAGGTCATATAGAAATGCAAGTAGAGCCTATTAAAATCATGACAGAAAGGTGAGGATTATAAAAGGTGAACACTTACAGAAAAGTGAGAAAAGGCCTTGAGAATGGGAGGAGTTTCCAAATGAGGAAAATGGTCATTGATTTCTTTTGTCTGGGACTTAATAATGCAATGAAAGAGACTGCGAAAGCTCAAATAATTTCCATTGACATTAGTTAGTTCTCTGGGCTATTAGGGGCCAAGTCAATGGAGGGCCCACATACTCTGTGCTAGCCCAATCAGGAAAGTGGTCATGCAGTTGTTCATGCTCTGACCACCCAGTGAGGGGTAGTTTAAGCCACTCTCCTTCCATCTCTGAGTCCAGCATTAACTTTCACTATCCTGGCCTCTACCTTCTGAAACCGTAAGCTCGACTAAATGGTTTCTTTTATAATTTGCTTTGGTCTGGTCACAGTGTTTTGTCACAGAGTAGAAAAGCAACTCTAACAGGTTTCATTCCTTAAGTACCTGCAGGATTACTAGAAACCTTCATTCCTTACAATTTAATTAGTTACAATTAGCTGTATCAGTGGAAGAGATGTATGAAAGGACGTAGTGCCTTGTGGGTGTTCTTCAGAGTACAGCTGGTCTTCCAGCACTGGCCCTGTTCCGCCTTCTACATGTCTAGCTCAGTTATCTCATGCCCAACTACAAGCCCCATTATCTTCCTCAGTGCTTCACACTAGGTTGTTGTAACCTTTCTCTCACTTCCAGTGTCTGTTCTCATTGTAACATATGAGAGCAACTTGTCATCACCATGATTGTCTTTCCTTTTCCCTAGAGAGAACTAGCTCCTGCCTTGCTCATGTTACATCAACCTTGCACTCACATATCCTCTTTGGAATAGGTGCAATAGCATGTATTGTAACATATTAGTTACTTCTGTATTGCTGAGAAGAGACGGCATGACAAATGCAACACAAAGGAAAGCATTTAATTGGGATTATGATTCCAGGGATCTAGAGTCTGTAATGGTGGAGCATGGAAGCAAGAAGAGCTAGCTGAGAGCTCACACATCGATCCACAAGTGGGAGGCAGAGAAAGAGAGAGAGAACTCACAAATGGTGTGACTCTTTTAAAGCCTCAAAGGCTGCAGCCAGTGATATACTTCCTTCTGCAATATGTCTCCTAATCTGACTCCAGATTGCCACCAACTAGAGATCATTAAATATATGAGCCTATAGTGGCCATTTTCATTAAAAACACCACCAAATGGTATAGGCTCTGGGAATGCAATGGTGAACAAGACAGGATCAGCCCTGGTTTCCGTGAGCTCACATTCTCCTTGTGGAGAGAATAAAGAACATCCATGCAAAAGTTAGGGATGTGCTTGACATACCTGAAGAATGGCTAGATGGCTTGTGTGCTTGGGGACCCTCTAGGGAGTTTTAAGTGCTGGAGTCACAATCTGATTGGGGCATAAAAAATTCACCATGGCTGAGTGGGGGAAAGGTTCTAACCTTTTTTGGGACAGAATGGAGGCAGGGAAATGTACTCTTGTTGGTGAGAAGCTTGAGACCTTGGTTGATTTAAGCACATGAGCATGCATTTTTAGTTTACTTGAGACAAGGCCTTGTGTATCCAAGTCTGGCCTTAAAGTTTCTAGGTAGCCTAGGGTGATCTTGAACTTCTGATCCTCCTGCATCCACCTCCAGATTGCTAAGACTGTGGGAGTACACCACTACACCTAGCATATATAGTGCTGGGGATGAAGCCTAGGCCTTCATATATGTTACACATGGACTGTACCAACTATCCTATCATCAGCCCAACCAATTAATTTTTCAACTTTGTCTCACTTAGATGATTTCCTGGCTCAGTTTTATTAATTATTGTTTATTCTCGTTGTTGGCATTATTGCTGTTTCTTTTCAATTCTGTCAATTCAGTCCTCAGTCATTTCTTTTTATTCTTTCTTTTATATGAACCCAGCTGGCTTTTAGAAGAGAAACCAGAATAAGTATTTTGGCAGAAATCTCATACCACTGAAATGAACAAAAAGGCCCAAATACCTGGCAACATGGGTCAGCAGGTAAAGGCACTTGCTACCAAGCCTGATGACCTGATTTCACTCCCTAGGAACCACATGGAGAAAGGAGAGGATCAGCTCCTGAGACCTCTGCATGTGTGGTGGGGTGGTACCTCCCCTACCACTACCGCCGCCACCAACACACACACACACACACACACACACACACACACACACACACACCACATACACACAAACTAACTAAATAAAACAAAATCTTTTTTGGTTTTTCGAGACAGGGTTTCTCTGTATAGCCCTGGCTGTCCTGGAACTCACTCTGTAGACCAGGCTGGCCTTGAACTCAGAAATCTGCCTGCCTCTGCCTCCCCAGTGCTGGGATTAAAGGCATGCGCCACCACTGCCCGGCAAAAACAAAATCTTTTTAGGAAAAGCCAAAGAGTAAAAAAAAAAAAAATCTTTTGTAGTAAATGCATTTGTTCTGAAGTTCGAGAGGTTTCTAGGTGCTAATACTAAGTCCCTAAGGCACAGAGAAATGAAGATGATCCTAACTAATCTGAGTAATTTTCTCTGGCTTAGAACAGTTATAAAAAGCACTTCCAAAAAGACATGAAAGAGTCCTCATAGATGGGAGATGGCTCAACAGCTAAGAACATGTGCTCCTCTTGCAGAGAACCTGGGTTCAGCTCCCCGTACCCACATGGTGGTTCACAACCATTTGTAACTCCAGTTTTCAAGGGATTTTATGCCCTCTTCTAGCTTTTGTGGGCGCCAGGCATTGCATGCAGTGTACATACATACATGTGGGAAAAACATTTACATGATAAGGAAAATAAATACATTCTTTCACAAAGTTCTCCACTTAAATCCTTTTCGGATGATCACTGAGGAATACAGGAAGAAACAGATGTGAATCACAAATTTTTTCCTATTAAACATTGCTTGTAATAATGATTGGTGAGGCTTTGCCACCTGGGGCTAAAGAAAATTAGAATTAAACACAATGTCTCACCAAGAAAGAACCAGATACAGAGTATATAGTGAGAAAAATAAGCGGTCTACTAGGTGAGTTCTATGAGATTTGAGAAAATATGCAAATGTTCTCCTGTAGAACGCTATGAAAAATGGAAATATTGATTACACATTGTGGCTCATAACCCAAATCCCCAGCATTGGGGATGATGAGGCAGAAGGATCACTATGAGTTTGAAGCTGCCTAGACTATAAAATAAGTTACAAGCCAGCCCAAGCTGTAAAGGCATGAGATCCTGTTTCAAAAACAAACAAGCAAAAAGAAAATATTAGAGAATACACTGACAGCAACCTCTGTCACCCCGTTGACAGTTGGCTCAGTGGGTCGGCTAGCTATGCTTGTATCCACCTCAAAGCTGTATGCTTGTTTACTTGATGACCAGTCTTTGCTATATAAATAGCTGTGTTCCCCTGACATAGCCCCCAAACAAGCTCTCAAGAAATAGTAAATGGAGCTAGGAAGATGGCTCACTGATTAAGAGGACTTCCCGCTCTTATAGAAGACCCAGGTTTGATTCCCACCATATATTTGCCCTATACCTGTTAAAATTACCCTAGTTCCCTTCTCACCCATATTTTTGTCCTATTGGCATCCTCAAATGCAAATATTGGTATTAGGAAGAGCCCTAGGGGGAAGCTCTTAGAATGAGATTCGTGGTTCAATTTGTGCAGATTCTCCTTGCCAAAATGCAATGTGCATGAGCAATCCATGGATTCTGTGACATGATGACTACTAACAGTACCACTACCCTGTACCTGGGATGAGAAGCAAGTGCAGGCAATGTGGTCACTGAGAAAGATAGTGCTACTTGGTACATGTGATAATCTGGATTGTCAGCTTAATGAGATTTGGAACCAGGAAGCAAACCTCTCCTCTAGACATGCCTGAAAGTGAGTTTCTTGATCACATACATTAATTTAAGTGGGAAGACTCACCCTGAATTTGCATAGCCCCATCTATGGTTTGAGATTCTGAATGCATAAAAGAGTGCTAAATGAACATAAGTATTCATTGCTCTCAACTTCCCGACTACAGACATAATGTGATCAGCTGTGCCTCACTTTCTTGTTTCCACACCTTTCCCACCATGAAGGACTATATCCTCAAACTGTGAGCCAAAAGAAGCTTTTGTCAGGTAGTCTATCATAGGAATGAGAAAAGTAACTAATGCAGTAGACATTGCAACATTTTATTATGAAAACTGTGATTGTCTTAGTTTGGGTTTTACTACTGTGAACAGACACCATGACCAAGGCAACTCTTATAAGGATGACATTTAATTGGGGCTGGCTTACAGGTTCAGAGGTTCAGTCCATTATCATCAAGGTGGGAGCATGGCAGCATCCAGGCAAGCATGGTACAGGAGGAACTAGGAGTTCTACCTTTTCATCTGCAGGCCTCTAGGAGAAGATTGACTTCCAGGCAGCTATGATGAGTGTCTTAGCTCCCATGCCCACAGTGACACACCTACTCCAATACTACACCTCCAAATAGTGCCACTCCTTGGGCCAAACATATCCAAACCACTACATTCCACTCCCTGCCCCCCATAGGCTTGTTCAAACATATGAGTCTATCTATGGGGGCCATACCTACCCATAGCATAATAAAAAAATACATTTAGTCCAACTTCCAAAGCCCCCATAGTCTCAACGATGTTAAAAGTCCCAAGTTCAAGGTCTCTTATGAGATTCATCCAATCACTTAACTGTAATCCCCAAAGCAAGATAGGAAACCAGCTGGGCAAACTCTAAACTCTAAACTCTCCATGTCTGTTGTCAAAGGGCTGGCATCACTTCTCAAGCCCTGCCCTCTGTAGCACTCTAAGCTCAGGTTGATCCACTCCACTGATGCTGCTGTTCTTGGTGATCATCTCATGGTACTGGCATCTCCAGTACACTGGGGGTCTTCTGCTGCAACTAGACATCACCAACAGCCTCTCCTAGGCTTTCATCATGGTGCCAAACCTCAACTCCTTTGCATGACCCCTTCAGTCCTTGGCAGTCAACTGCAACTGAGGCTGCACCCTCACCAGTGGCCTTCCACGGCCTCTCACAGTGCCAAGCCTCAGCTACTCTCCATGACTCCTTCATACCTTCAAAACCAGTACCACCTGGGTGACTCTTGCACATTACCAAGACCAGCTGCTGCAGGAGGTACAAACCTTGGCTACCTCTGGAACACAGCTTCTTGTGCTCTCAGAAAATACTTCCCAGAAGATTTCACCTCAGTGATGCTGGTCTTTTCTTAATCACCACTAATTTCTTAGTCCCAGCTAACCAGCATGAATTGTCCCAGTAGCCCCTTCTATTCTGGACTCTAAAGCCAGAGCCACATGGCCAAAGCTGCTGAGTTCTGCTTCTTGCTGGGGCTGGAACATGGCTCCCTTGTTCTATTGCCTTATCACCAGCTTTCTGATTTCCAACTGCTTCACTGCCTAAGCTTGGCTGTCCTGGAGCTTGCTCTGTACCTTGAATTCAAGAGATCTGCATACTTGTCTCTTAAACACTGGGGTTAAAGGTGTGGTCCACCAAGCCTGAATTTAAGTTTTTCTTTACCTACAAATTGTTCTGTTGTAGGCTAGCCTTGAACTCAGAGATCTGCTTGTCTTGGCCTCCTGGGATTAAAGGCATGTACTACCAAGCCTGAGCCTAAATTTAGCTGAGTGGGATCTTGCCCCAAGGTCATTACTCCCTTAATTCAATTTAATATCCTTGAATATTATATATCCTGACATCCCTTTAATATATGAACCATATATTTTATACTTTTCCTTTCTCAGCTTGCTATGCTTGTTCAAAATGCTCTTCATTGCAGTGTTTAATATGTTTAATATGTTAGCTCGAGCCCCTGGAAATAATGTGCAGGATTTTCAAAGTTGATTAGCTACCCCTATTTCAACTTGTATTCAAGATTCTAGTTGATCAATATGTTGCATGGTTTTATCATGGGAAATCTGTTTGGCCAGCTACTAACAATACAAACCTTATGCCCCCAAGGCATGCTTGAGGACAGCCCATTTAGTGGAGATTAAGAAAACGAGTATGGCAGAGCATACCTACAATCCCAGCACTCAGAAGGCTGAAGCAGGAAGATCTTGAGTTCAAGGCCAGCCTGGCTACATAACAGGATCCTGTATAAAAAAAAATGGAGTGCAGGAGGGAGCTTACAACACTTCAGATAAAGGGAAAGAGATCCTTCTTCAGAAAATGCATAGAGAAGGAAAATAAAGTCAGAAAGAACTTCAGTAATGTGCAAAGTGAAATAATATTCAAGATTCAGCAGACACTGAATGAAAACCCAAGAGAAATTTTTTTCTACTTTATTTACATTTCAAATGTTTCCCCCTTTCCAGGTCTCCCCTTTGGAACCTCTCTATTCCCTCCCCCTCCCCCTGCCTCTATGGGCGTATTCCCCCACCCACCCACCCACTCACTCACTCACTCACTCACTCACTCACTCTCGTCTTCCCTCCTTGGCATTCTCAAATCCAACAAACAACGACTTCTTCGTTACTGTGGATAACAGCATTATCTATAATACCCCACAGCTGGGAATAATGGAAATGGGCTTTAATGGATGGATAGCAAAGTAAATAGGAGGTCAAACTGCCACAAAAAAACAAAAACCAAAACCCGCAATAGCAATCCATGCCACCATGAAAATGGCATGCTGGATAAGAGTAACCAGTCACAAAAAGCTACCTACCTTATTATCCTATTTTTTTTCTGAAATTTCTACAGTAGAACATTCCAGAGAAACATAATAGATTTTGTGGTTGTCAGGAGCAAGTGGGGAGAGAGAATGAGGAATGACTGCTTAAAAACTATTTAAATATTCTGGAATCAATTATGATAATGAGTCATGAACTCTGAAGTGTGGGGACTTTATGCTGGGCTTTTGTGTATCTACCTGTCTGTTTTTCCAATATAAGGTCCCCTTCTCTGATGGATCTGGAACCAGTGCTGGGTAGGAAAACTTGGCCTGCAACTGACAAATTTCTGGAAGCCAGTGGGTCATGGAGAGTCCCTGATGTCTGTCACATGTACCTCTAGGAGCTCATCAGATTCACAAAGTGAGAATTGAGAAAGACACTGTCATACTTCTGGAAGCAGGGGGAGGGGGAAAGGAACCATTTTCAAATATGCCACAGCACTCTGCTCTTAAGAAGACCGACAGTACAGCAAAACCAATTTAGCAGAGCCTCACTGGCTAGGGTTTTATCAGAGCCTATCCTTCCTGGGAGAGGAAAACACCTAAGCTCATCTGGCTCCAGTCATCCAAATGAAGGAAGGCACATCTGCAGCCTGCTCTAGCCACTGAAGGAGGCAAAATCTGAAAGTGCCTAGGGTGGTGACAGGCCAAGACAAAGGTTTAGCAGAAGATTAAGAGCTAGTTGTTAGTTGGCCAGACAGAAATGAGTAGAATTAGAGGACTTTAGGTGTGGACATCTCCCTCACAAGTAGCCTATAAAATGAAGGACTGGAAGTGCAGGACTAATTAACTACCTAGAAGCTCACTAACTGATAACCATTAAAACCTGGCTCCACAAAGCCAGGAGTGATGGTACGTGGCTTTAATCCCAACACTTGGACAGAGGCAAACAGATTGGGTTTGAGGCCGACCTTGTCTATGAAGCAAGTCCCAGGACAGCCAGGGCTGTTACACAGAGAAACCTTGTCTCAACAAAACAAGACAAACAACAGCAACGATGACAACAACAAAAAGTGACTCCACAAATGCTGAAGATAGTAAGATTATTAGCAAGAAGCTTTCCATATGATGTTCTTTCTGTAAGAGTCACTATAAATGAGCCTGTCACCTACAAAGGGAAGTGCAGCCCCCAGAAGACTTTAGGAATCATATGAAACCCACCCAAACTGTAGGTCGGTGAGGCCAATGGTCCCTTGACCATTATTTACTCTTACCCCAAGAATGTTTCACAATACTCTGCAACAAACCCTACCCGTCTACCACACTGTGCTCTATGGGGCACATAGCGAGTCTTCTGACAGAAACCTCAAGGATACAAAACCCTAAGGGAAACAAAAACGAGGTTCTGATGGCATAGCCACAGACTACTTCCTGTTCCATCACCTCTCCCCACATCACTAAAAGCTATCTGCCACCTCCCCCCCTACATTGTGTTCAGCTAACAAGAGATGCATACAAGTCAGACTCAGAAAGACAAATATCATATATTTCCTAATTCTTTCCATACGCACAATCTAGATTTAAATACATATATTCTTACATAAAGCATGGATTACACATATTATATGCATTGTATGTATTGGTGCTTGCTACTTTTCCTGTTGTGATGAAAAAAATCTGACAAGAAAGCAGTAAAAGGGTTTTACTTAGGCTCATAGTTGGAGCATACAGCCAATCACGGCAGGACGTCACATTACATTCACAGTGAGGAAGAAGACAGATGCTGTTGTTCAAGTGCTATTTCTTCTTTATACTTGCTCTAGGACCCCACCCTATGGAATAGTGCCATCCATAGCGTGAGTCTTCTCACCTCATTTAACCCAATGCCCTTATAGACATGTCCAAAGTTTATCTCTTAGGTTTTTCTAGATCCTGTCAAGTTAACAATCAACATTAACCATCACAGAATGTATGCATGTGTGTGTGTTTGGATGTGTGTGCATGCACACATGGGCCCATAGACATAGATGGTTCTATGCCTCAGGTGTTGTCCACAACCATTGTCAATCTTGCATCTTTCATGCCTTCAAAATCAGTACTTTGTGGACAACACTTACATTGCCAAATTGTGCTGCTAGCTCAAGATGTAGCCTGATCCACTTCAAATCACAGGTGTATCAGCTTCTGTGAGCTAACCCCAACAAAACATAGAAGGTTTCACTTCATTTGTGTCTATCTCTTTGCCACCCAACTACAATGGCTCCTTCAGCCCCAGGCTGATCAGTACACACAGACTGTTACACAGATAGTTTCTGTTCCTGGGTTTGTTTTCTAAAGCTCAGCCTTCCTTGTTCTTCTCTGATCTCCTAAGCTTGCACTAAAACAGGCCGATTCAACTCTGTTTCCAGCATTCAATAACTTTTTCAAACTAATATACCAAGTGCTTCCACATTTCTCCCACAAAATAAAAAATCCACAGGGCATAAAAAATCACATGGTCATGTTTATCACAGCAATGATATGACTTCCTTGGTACTAATTTCTATCCTACTGACATTTTTGTTGTTGTGATAAAATTTCCTGACAAAACCCAACTTTTCAGACACAGTCCCTAAACCATAGAGGACTTTTTCCTCCTCTTGTTCTCCCAATTGAATTGGTAGCCATTATGCGTGTGAGCTGTAGTAGCCTCTAGTAACTCCAAGTGGAGCATAGGCAGTCTGATTCTGAGAGTGTAGCAAGAAAGGAATAGCAGATTTCACAACCAATTAACATGAACACTGAATATAAATGATGATTGTACATTACAATAGCGAACTTTTAAAAAATAAAAAGGAGAGATGGCTCAGAGGTTAAGAGCACTGACTGCTCTTCCAGAGGTCATGAGTTCAATTCCAGCAACCACATGGTGGCTCACAACCATCTGTAATGGGATCTGATGCCCTCTTCTGGTGTGTCTGAAGACAGCTACCGTGTACTCGCATATGAAATAAATAAAATCTTTTAAAAAAATAAAAAGAAACAAGGGCTTCTGGTATGCACCTATAATTCTACTCAAAAGGTAGTGGCAGAGGAATTGCTACAAGATTAAGGGTAGCCTGGGATACTCAGTAAACTCCAGGCTAGTCAGCTGCATCCAAATAAAAACACAAAGAAAGAAAAGGAGAGCAAAAGGGAAAGAGAGAGAAAAGAAGGGAGAAGAAAAAAGGAAAAGAGAAGCCACAAACTGGGAAAGATCTTTAGTAATGCACTCCATTGATAAAGGATTCACACACACACACACACACAAATAAATGACAGAAAAATAAACATCTCACAAGGAAAATAAGCAGAAGACATAAACAGGCATTTCATAGAAAAGGAAACGCATATGGCTAATTCCCATATGAACAGATGCTCAACCTCTTTAGCAATCAGGGAAATCAAAATCAAAATCAAAATTGCAGTGAGATGCCATTTTACACCCATTCAATTAGCCAAAGCTGAAAAGTTTGATGAGGGATGGGAAGATGAGACAGCAGAGTCTCAGGCTTAGCTGATGGTAGTAGGTGTGGGCACTGATGCTCAGTCAAAGGTGTTTGGTGTACCATTAGAAAGCCTATGTTTTTATAATCTATAACATGTCAACTCCACGTAAGAAGTGAGAAACTAATGTCAAATATCAGAGGATGCATGGACAAATTACAGTATACTAGTCAGCAGTGAAAACGAATGAACTCTACTCTCAAACAATAACATAGAAAAATGATGGGAATCATTTCTCTGGTCTTCCATAATGTCTACCAGAGATGAATAGACACTTGTTCATACCTCCCCAGAAAAAGCTATACAACAGACGCTTAGGCCCATCTCATACCCTAACTGTTGTGAATAGTACTACCATAATAGCTGTAACACTTTGGTTACTAATCCAGGGGAAATAGAATCAATGTATCAAACAAACACCTACATACCCCTATTTATTTTTAAGCTTGTGAGAAACCAAACTGTTATCCACTACTTTACATCCCATCAATAGCATGCAAGGATTTCTTTCTCTTCATCTCTTCTCCAGCTTTGTGGTAATTGATGTTGATACCTGAAATGAGGCTATGCCTCATTGTGATTTTGATGGATAATCACATTGAACTCTTTAGAGAGTCTGTAAGGCCATGAGCAAAAGCTGAACTGTGTTTGACTCCAGGACTGTGCACAGACTTGCTCTCTGACTTTGGGATATATTTTATGGAAAATGGTATTTCCAGGGTGGCACCATGTCTTAGTTAGAGTTTTACTGCTATGAAGACACCATGACCAAGGCAACTCTTAGACAACATTTAGCTGGGGGCTGGCTTACAGGTTCAGAGGTTCAGTCCATTATCATCAAGATGAGAGCATGGCAGCATCTAGGTAGGCATGGTGCAAAAGGAGCTAAGTGTTCTACATCTTTATCTGAAGGCTGGTAGTGGAAGACTGACTTTCAGTCAGCTAGGATGAAGGTCTTAAAGCCCATGCCCACAGTGACACACCTACTCCAACAAGGCCACACCTTCTAATAGTGCCACTCCCTGGGCAAAGCACAAAGAAACTATCACATTCCTCTCCCTGGCCCCCATAGGTTTGTCCAAACACATGAGTCTATGGGGGGCATACCTAAACATAGCACAATGCACAATGCAAAAATACATTTAGTCCAATTCCCAAAGTCCTCATAGTCTATAGCCATCTCAACAAGGTTAAAAGTCCAAAATTCAAAGTCTCTTCTGAGGTTCATCCAATCACTTAACTGTAATTCCCAAAGCAAGACAGGAAACCAGCTGGGCAAATTCCAAACTCTGATGTTTGATTTCAAGGAGGTCTTCAGATCTCCAAATCTTTATCCATCTTTGTTGACTGCAACAAACTTCTTTCTCCTGGGCTGGTTCCACTTCCTGTTAGCAAATTCCTCAGCAGATAGCCCACTGCTCTGGCATCTCTAACAACTTGGGGTCTTCAAGGCAGCTTCAATGTTACAGCTTCTTCTTTCATTGTCTGGGATCCACACATGATCTTCTGGGCTCCTCCAAAGGGCTGGCATCACTTTTCCAGCTCTGCCCTCTGTAGCACTCTAAGCTCAGGTTGATCCACTCCACTGCTGCTGCTGTTCTTGGTGATCATCCCATGATATTGCATCTCCAATACACTGGGGTCTTCTGCTGAAACTAGGCTTCACCAATAGCCTCTCCTAGGCTCTCTTCATGGTGCCAAACCTCAACTCCTTTGCATGACCCCTTCAGTCCTGGGCTGTCAACTACAACTGAGGCTGCACCTTCTCCAGTGGTCTTTCCTAGACTCTCACAGAGCCAAGCCTCAGCTGCTCTTAGCCTCAGGTAAACTCTTCAGATGAAGGCAAAAAGCAGCCACATTCTTCACCAAAATACCACAAAAACAGTCTGCATGCCACATTCTGAAATTCTTCTCCTCTTGACCAAGCCAGCTCAGTCAGCAGGTTCTCCAGGGCAGGAGTGAGGGTTAAAAAGAAAAAAAAACAATTAGACAACATTGTAGCAGGACCTCCATCAATTCTGAGACTAAAGGCAGGTTTATTTTTTTCCCAATCCACTTTTATACCATTTTAATTACATGCAAGCAATAAGGGCAAACAGTACAATAAACACAAATAGCCAAAGAATGAGCAAGGTAATAAACAAAAGTCTGTGATCATTCCTGTGATCAATGTTTCTAAGGGCTTATCAGGATGACCAAGATATCTGAGCCTACTTCCCCAGCCTAGCCCAAAGTCATATTCATGCCTGAAGCTTACTTCTTTTTTTTTTTTTTTTTGTTTTTTGTTTTTGGTTTTTGGTTTTTGGTTTTTCGAGACAGGGTTTCTCTGTATAGCCCTAGCTGTCCTGAAACTCACTCTGTAGACCAGGCTGGCCTCAAACTCAGAAATATGCCTGCCTCTGCCTCCCAAGTGCTGGGATTAAAGGCATGTGCCACCACTACCCAGCTCCTACTTGAATTTACTTCCTAGTCATGGCTGATGTCAAATTCCTGCTCAGCAGCCCCAAAAAGATCTCCACATCCTCTGAAACCTTTTGGGCCAGCTCTGCATAGTTCAAATCACTCACAGCAACAAAGTCTTCTACATTCCTACTAGGATGGCTCATTAGGCCCCACTTAAAACATACCATGGCTTTCCAAATCCAAAATCCCAAAATCCACATTCTTCTAAACAAAAGCATGGTCAGGCCTATCACAGCAATACTCTACTCCTGGTACAAACTGGTTTTCCTAGTTTTACTTCTGTGAACAGACACCAAGACCAACGCTGTGGGAATAAACCTGACACAGTGAAAAGAAGCCCCACAGTGTCTGAACCGGGAGATGAGAGGGAAGTGGCTGAGAGTCTTCCCACACAGTCCGACGGGCAGGTGGGGGCTGTGGGAAGCCTTTGCGGGCCCTGCCCATGGGTGGCTGAGGGGGCCATTCCTGGGAATGCGTAGCAGCTGTCTCCGTGGGCTAGAGAGCCCACCGCAGTCACCAGAGGGTGCCACAGATGGGCTAGCCGGAGTGCAGCTGGGGTTCCCAACCAGGACCGGGTCTCAGCGGCTTGGGGTGCAGGGCTAGCTGTTTAGGCTTGGGTGAATGGGTACCCTCTGGGAGCACTAGGAAACCCTTGGTGAGAGATTAGATGCGGCTCCTTAATTGAGGGCCAGATTCCTCGCTTCCCACGGCTGGTCCAGATGAAGAGACAGCCCATAATTCTAAGATGTTTATTTTCATCATGTGGAGAGTGGCGTGCGTGGAATTGTACCCCTGCGCCTCTGGGAGAGGTGAGGCAGATATAGTAACTGGGAAGGGGTGTGGCT
Organism: Rhynchomys soricoides; assembly: GCA_019843965.1. NCBI lineage: Eukaryota > Metazoa > Chordata > Mammalia > Rodentia > Muridae > Rhynchomys > Rhynchomys soricoides. The sequence continues at coordinate 308,771 of JADRCH010007280.1, forward strand.
AAGCCTCTAGGTGTCTCATCAACATGGGGGGATGGCTTGGGGCTGAGTGGCCACGCCCCAGGTAGAGGGCAGCCTCTACCTGAGGAGCCTCTACCTGAGGAGGGGTGGTATGTGACCATGACTGGAGCCAAAAGCCTCCTGGGAGCATTGGCATAACGTTTCTGGTCCTTTGTGGACTGTTCCGCTGGGTTGCCCAGAGTTTACGCCTGTGCTCAACCAGGTGCCAGACTGCCTGTCACAGATCATTGCCCCACAAATGCAACTCTTATAAAGGACAATATTTAATTGGGGCTGGCTTACAAGTTCAGAGGTTCAGTTGATTATCATGAAGGTGGGAACATGGCAGTGTCTAGGCAGGCATGGTGCAGGAGGAGCTGAGAGTTCAACATGTTCATCTGAAGGCTGCTAGCAGAATACTGACTTCCAGGCAGCTAGGATGAGGGTCTTAAAACCCACATCCATAGTTACTTATCTACTCCAGTAAGGCCACACTTTCTAATCGTGCCACTCCCTGGGCTGAGCATATACAAAGCATAACACCCCCGAAGGAACAAGATCTTGACTGCAACTCCAAGGGCAGTAGACAACCTTGTATGGCAGCCAGAGACACAAAGAGAAAGCATAAATCAGCTGTCACTGGGTAGGGATTGTACCACATTCCGCCAAGCCTTACATGCATGGTAGAAGAGCTGTAATGAATTTTAGTTGTTCTTCAGAAGACAGTGATATAGAACACATGAAGGCCTCTCTGGGATTCCAAGAAATGCAGGATAATGGTTGGACGGCTGGATTTTGACCACAGCCTCAAATATTGAGTGATGGAAATCTCAATATAAGTAGTAGTGGGAGTCTGATGAGGTAAGGAAATACTTTGAAAATGAACTAGAAGATGGAGAAATGGGCTAAGTGTTGAGAGTGTGTATTGTTGCTGCCCTGGCACAAAAACATCTGTTATTTAAGTCTCAAGGGATCCAGTACCCTCTTTGGACCCTAGCAAGCACCAGGCATACTTGTGGTATACACACACACACATTCCCCCCCACACACACACACAGAGGGGCAAAATACTCACACACATACAATAATAAAATAAATCGAAAAATGTTTTTCGAAAAAGAAAGTAAGCCAGGCAGTGTTGGCTCATGCCTTTAACCCCAGCACTGGGGAGGCACAGGCAGGTGGATCTCTGGAGTTAGAAGCCAGCCTGTTTTATAGAGTGAATTCCAGGACAGTCAAACCTACACAGAGAAACATTGTTTGAAAAACAATGAGGAAAAACCAGGAGAGAGAGAGAGAGAGAGAGAGAGAGAGAGAGAGAGGAGAGAGAGAGAGAGGAGAGGGAGAGAGAGAGAGAGGAGAGAGAGACAGAGAGAGAGAGACAGACAGACAGACAGACAGACAGAGAGAATAAGCCAGGAGGTGATGGCACATGTTTTTAATCCCAGCACTCAGAAGGCAGACCTCTCTGAGTTTGAGGCCAGCCTGGTTTACAGAATGAGTTTCAGGACAGCCAGGGCTACACAGTGAAACTCTATCTTGAAAAAAAAAGAAACAAAGAAAGAAACAAACAAACAAACAAAGAGAGGGAGAAATAAACTAGAAACCAAATAGGTGTATATAGTGAGTCCCAGCACAGCTAAGGTTCCATAGTAAAATCCTGTGGTGCATTCACAAAATACGAAGTTGGAAGCAGACAAGGTGATTCCCACCTGAAGTTCCAGCACTTGGGAAACCAAAGTATGGCAATTTTGAGTTCAGGGTGAGTTTGAGATATGTAAGTGAATTTGCTTTACAGTCAGCCAAGACTAACAAATATTGTGTCTGTGACAAAATACCCGACAAAACCCAGTGCAAGAAAGGGGCTGGTCTGCCTCCCAGTTCAAAATGATCCAGTCTGCTTTATAGGACAGACACAGTAGCAGGAGCATGAGGCAGCCCATGTTCTTTCTCTCTTAAACACAGGAAAGGTTTATTAAGGGAAACTGAGGAAGAGTATAGCCTGTTCATTTTCTCCTGTGTCTTCAGTCTGGGAACCCAGCCCCATGGGTTCTTTTCTGGGGCAAAAAAACCCATGCACTATTTGCATGGTGTCATACACATTCAGAGTGAGTCTCCCTTCCACAATTAAACTTTTCTTTTTTTCTTTTTCTTTTCTTTTTTTTTTTGGTTTTCTCTGTGTAGCCCTGGCTGTCCACCTGCCTCTGCCTCCCAAAGGCGTGTACCACCACTGCCCAGTACAATTAAACTTTTCAAGAAATGTCTTCAGACATGTCCGGAGGTTTGTTTTCTAGGTGAAAAAAACATCACGTTGTTATGACTGGGCACTGCTCTCAGAGAGGACTCAAATTCAGTTTCTTGCACCTATGTTGGATGACTCAACCAACCTGTAACTTCATATCATAAAGATCAGATACCCTTTTAGAAGCTTGGTGGGCACCAAGGTACATACACATGGCATACACTTACATAGACACATGAACATGTACACATTTTTCTAGTCTTTAAAAATATATCTTAAAAAGCAATGGTTGATGGTTATAAAAGCAGACAGGGCATTAAGTTTCTACATTCCAGACTAGCTTACCAAAATTCTATAAATGAAGCCTTGTTTTACTATCAAGTTGGTTTGGTTTAACCTCTAAATCCTCAGGAAGCTTGTGAAAAAAGCTCAAGAAAAACAATGGTACCAGTAATCCAGCTGAGGAAGGACAGTGTCTTAGGTCAAAGCTAGAGAAGTAGACATGAGGTAAAGAGGTGAAATTCAGTAAGACAGACTGTTACAGAGTGTGAGATTTACTTTAAACATTCGTCTCAAGATTAAAAAAAAAAAAAAATCCAGTTGGATATGGATACCCGGAGTTTAGGGGCCAGGCCTTAGCCAGATTCCTTCTCAAATGTTAGTGTGGTCTCCTGACAGCCCTGTTTAGCTTGCAGGGCATTATATCCTCAACTATTGTTGTACGTCTTTCATATAGATCTGAGAGTCTGTTTATAAGAACCCTGTTACTCATTACAGGCCTTTGTACACTACGGGTCAAGAAACTTGTTAGACTATTTCCTAAAATGCACTGAGAGATGGGTGCAGACGCAGCTCATTCTTCCACTGCACAAGAGAAGTTGGTGTTATGCATCTTACAGTCATCAGAAACACATCTTTCTTATTGCTAAGTCTGAGCCTAATTATAAAATCTGCCATGTTACAGCATTTCTGAAACACAGTCATGCAGGTGCGTGAAAGCGTGTTTCTTTATACCACTTCCCCGCATGCCCTTTCTTAGCTCTCCCTCCAACCCAAACTGTTCATTATTCAAGTGCACACGTTATTCACAAACAGGGATGCTATAAGTGTTCATTTGTGCTTTTTTTTTTTAAATGTGGGTGTGTGTGTGCACACACACGCACACACGCACACACGCACTCACGCACACACGTGCTAGCACAAAGGTACCTGAGGAGGTTAGAATAGGCTGTTAATTCCCCTGGAGCTGGAATTACAGGCAGTTGTAGGTTGCCCTATGTGGATGCTGGGAATTAATCTCTGGTGGTCTTCTATAAGTGCAGCAAGTTGTTTCAAGACAAGTGTTTGCCTTTCTGTTTTGTTTTACTTGGTTTTTTTTTTTTTTTTTTGTCTTTCAAGACAGGGTTTCTCTGTGTAGCCCTGGCTGTCCTGGAACTCACTCTGTAGACCAGGCTGGCCTCAAACTCAGAAATCTGCCGTCCTCTGCCTCCCAAGTGCTGGGATTAAAAGAGTGTGCCACCACTGCCCAGCTGTTTCACTTGTATTTTTATATGATAGTGTCTCACTATACAGTCTTGGCTGACCTATAACTGTCTGTGAAGATTGAGCTAGCTGTGAACTCACTGAGATCTACCTGCCTCTGCCTCTTGAGTGCTAGAGAGATGTGTACCACCACACCCAGACCCAGCAAGTGTTCTTAGCTACAGTGCCATCACTTAATCCCCAGTATATATTATATATTATATATAATATATAATATATCCATATATATATAATGTCTAAGGTTATTTTGCCTGCATGTACACCATGTGCATGCCTGGTGCCCACAGAGGTCAGAAAAGGGCATGGAGTCCCCTAAAATAATCTACCATGTGGATTCTGGAATACAACCCAGGTCCTCTGGAAGAGCAGACAATGCTCTTAGCTGCTGGACCAATGCTCCAGCCCCATTCATTAATTCTTAAAAAAATATTTCCAAGTAAGAAAAATATTTGCCATTTGAGGCCAGCCTGGTCTACAGAGTGAGTCCCAGGACAGCCAGGGCTACACAGAGAAACCATGTCTCGAAAAACCGAAAACAAAACAAAAAGAAGAAAAAGAAAAAAAGAAAAGAAAAATACTTGCCACTCAAGAGAAAGATCAGAACTCTTAAACAGATAACTGTGAGAACCAAATCCATTAAAATGTAAATGTAAGACTAACCAGAGTACCTTCATGACATGACATAGCGGGAGAATGAATATGTCATAGGTACTGACGAAATGAAGCAAATCAAAGCAACCCAAACTGGAAGATGGGGAACAAGAAAATCTAACAAGACATTCATTAGTAGTTTCTTCACATATGTTACAAGGAAAAATAAATCAAAGGTAGAAAAAGCATGTGTGTGGTACATGAGTGATACCTGTCCTGGCGAGTTTTTGTGTTAACTGACACAAGCTAGAGAAGAGGGACTCTCAACTGCGAAAATGCTTCTCTAAGCTCTGGCTGTAAGGTGTTTTCTTAATTAGTGATTGATGTGGGAGCGTCCAGCCCATTACAGGTGGTGCCGTCCCTGGGCTGGTGGTCCTGGGTTCTATAAGAGAGCAGGCTAAGCAAGCCAGGGGAAGCAAGCCAGTAAGTAGCACCCTCCATGGCCTCTGCATCAGCTCCTGCTTCCAGGTTCTTGCCCTGTTTGAATGCCTGTCCTGATTTCCTTTGATGATGGACTATGGAGTGGATGTATAAGCCAAATAAACCCTTTCCTTCCCAAGTTGTTTATCATCATAGTGTTTTATCACAGCAATTGAAAACCTAACTAAGGCAATGTCTTAGTGTGCTTTATGCTGCCATAACAGAATACCTGAAGCTTGGTAATTTATAAGGAACAGAAATTTACCTCTCATCTCTATAGACGTTGGGAAATCCAACTGATTGGTATCTGGGAAAGGCCTTCTCTTTCTTCACATGACAGAAGTCAGCAGAGCAAAATAGGAGTGAACTGCAATCTAAGGACTATGCTTCTAAGGACTAAGGAGCCCTGCTGGCCCTAGCACCTTGCAAAGGCCACATCACACAATACTGCATCCTTAGGGATTTAGTCCCAATATGAACTTTTAACAAAAAAAGTGTTCAAACCAAGGCAATTGGACTGTTATTTCCAGATGTTAACTGTATTTGTTTCTTCTGGGTAATGGAATTGTTAGTGATTTATTTTTGATTGATTATCATTCTCTTTTGGGGGAGCACATATTTTCTTTTTTAATTGTAATTCTTAAATTGTTTCCAGTTCCATAATATACAATATGTACTTTATAAAAATAATAAAGTTATTATTATTTTATAAAGTTAAGAGAGGGACAGCATCTACTTAGTGTGCAAGCTAAAACAGAAAACTACCACTGCAGTGATTATTAAAATGGAAAAATGAAAACAATTTAAATGTTTATGTTGGGGAAATGGCTAAAGAAACCTTGTGATATATCCAGAATGAGCTACAATGCACCATTTTAAAAAATAAAGTCCAGTCACTTACAGTGGCACACATCTGTAGTACGAGGAATCAGGTAGAATGATTACTTAAGTTCAGGAGTTCAAGACCAGCCTAGGCAACAGGATAAAATATTGAAAGAAAGAGGAAGGTAGGGAGAAAGAGGGTATCAGTCAGTCAGACAAACAGATCGAGCTGAGCTTCTTGTGGCCCAGTCATGCTGACATACAAAATTAACCACCATACCAAATTGCTCACTGGTGCCTGGGATAGGTGCCAGTGGAAGCTTGGGGCTCCCGTTACTGTGAGGCCGGATGAAGACAAGCCGAGGCTAGAACCCTGGGTAGGTTAAGCAGAGAAGTTCCTGGTCCTGAAGTACTGGCTCCTACAGACATGACAGTAGCTGGTTGCTAAGACTCCGTTCAGAGATAAGTTACCCCTCACCTGCTCCTAGCTTATTCCTCTCCAGATCCAAGATCTGAGCAGTAGTTTCTACGAAACAGCTAAGCCCCAGGGTCTAGATGTCCCTCCTATACTTTTGCAGCCTTTGGCAAATCAGAGCAAGGCAGGGCAGGTCAGCTCTCAAGTGCTTCCTTGCTTAAAGATGCTTGAGGCCCCTTAAGGGAAACTGGTGACTGATAAGAGATAATGATTAACAAGAGTCTGACCAAGCAGTCCCAAAGCAACAGCCTCCCAAACCCGGGCCTCAGGCTCTAGAAGTCTTGTCTCGATGTGGGAATGTGTTCCCACAAGCAGAGCAGAATCTCAGGTGAACGGGGGCCTGTACTACACTCTTTACCCTCAGACACCATTGCTTCCCAAGCTTATTTAGTACTCGGTAACAATTACTTTTCTTTTTCTCTAATAATACAATAACGAATACATAATTTATACATAGGATTTATAAAATACACAAAGTGGCAGAGAGTGTGGTGGTACAGCAATTGCCTAACATGCACAAAGCCCAGAGATCCATGACCATCAATGCAAACAGAAATTCTGTGTAAACAAAACAAAACAAAAAACCAGAACCATTTAAACAGAAAGAGGCTCTGGAGCCTAAGAGCTGGGACCCATATCAATATGTACTTACTGGCTGAATCACATAAATAGAAGAAATGAGTGACTACTATTCTTTCTGGTTAGACTAGATGTGAATCAATATAAATATGTACATGGTAAATACTTTGAAAACTAAGGTCATTTGTACATAATTTATTAATAACATTTTGTTACTTGAAATATCTAATGAGCAGAGTTAACATGTACACAATCTGTACCAGAATTTTAGATACACCACTCCAGTGTATGGGTATATTATAATTTCTTTAAGCATTTGTCTATTGAACACTGGCTATTGGAACTTTCTACAAACGTGAATGAGATACCACAGAGCTTAGTGCCTTACAATAACACAGATATAATCATTGTGATTGGTATTGCAAGTCTATACTTTCAGCAATGGGGAGATTGAGGCAGGAGGATCAGAAGTTACGGCCAGCCTGGTCTACATAATGAGAACTGATCTAAACATTAAAAGAACGTTTAAAACAATCTAATGTCTCACAATTTCACAGGTTGCCTAGGTAGCCTGTCAGCCTTTCCTGGGCTTATCATTACAGCTGCAGGCATTCAACACCCCAACTAGAGCTCAAGGCCCCCAGATATTCTCAGTGGGGTGTGTGCCTGTTAACTCTGGCTGCTGCCCAGTGCCCTTCAGTTCCTCTCTATGTGCCTTAGTGTCAGGTGTCTCCAAACTTGCCTGGGGCTGAGGTTCACTGTCCAAATTATCTTTGTGATCAGGTATTGTGATGGTTTGTGTGTGCTTGGCCAGGGGAATGGCACTATTAAAAGGTGTGGCCCTGTTGGAGTAGGTGTGTCACTGTGGGCGTGGGCTTTAAGACCCTCATCCTAGCTGCCTGGAAGCCAGTATTCTGCTAGCAGCCTTCAGATGAAGATGTAGAACTCTCAGCTCTGCCTGCACCATGCCTGCCTGGACGCTGCCATGCTCCCACCTTGATGATAATGGACTGAACCTCTGAACCTGTAGACAAGCCCCAATTAAATATTGTCCTTTATAAGAGTTGCCTTGGTCATGGTGTCTGTTCACAGCAGTAAACCCTAACTAAGACAGATATATAGTGAAAAGTATATAGTGAAAGATCACAATCAGGACAGGGCAAAGGCCCATGGGACAAAGTTCAAGAGAAGCTGGCTACAATCTTCCAGGTAGACTTTACAGTGGAGTCTCATGGGGATACATTTCTTCTCCCAGCAATAATTTGTAGCAACACATTACATGCTTGGCTAACTGGAGCAGCTCAGCTGAGCCTTGGCATCCAGGAATTTTAGTGTGTGTGTGTGTGTGTGTGTGTGTGTGTGTGTGTGTGTAAAGGATACAGTGAAAATTTAAGAAACTGGAAAGGCAAATTTCTGAAACCAGAGATTTCAGAAACTGTGTAACTGTGTGTGTGCATTGTGTGTGTGAATCTTGTAGGCCAGCAGCACCCCCAGGACAGCTGCTCTCAGCCCCCTGCCAACCCACTGATACAGCAGTGCAGAGTGCAGGCAGACACTCAGATCAGGCAATCTATTCTAAAGGTATCTCCTAGGAGCCAGGCCAAGGCAGCTCAGCCTGTGCAACAAACTCCTGTGAGTACCCCTCACCACCTAGGCCTGCCTGTCCTCACAGTATAGTGCTCTTGAAGCTGAAGAAGCCAGAAACAGAAGCTGCAAGGCTGCTTCATCTAATCTCAGAAGGCATGCATGATTGCTTCTTAAGCAATCTACCAACCAAAGTGAGTCACAAGGTCTACCCAGTGTCAAATAGAAGGGTACATTCTTTCTGTTTCTTCCTGGAAGAAGCAGCAATGTCACACTGCAAACTAAGATGAATACAAGTGACCCCTTCTACTCTTAGGTTAACGTGGGCTACATACAGAGCTCCAGGCCAGCCAGGCAGTGATGGTGCACACCTTTAATCCCAGCACTCGGGAGGCAGAGGCAAGCAGATTTCTGAGTTAAGAGGCCAGCCTGGTCTACAGAGTGAGTTCCAGGACAGTCAGGGCTATACAGGGAAACCCTGTCTCGAAAAACAAACAAACAAACCAGAGCTCCAGGCCAGCCTAGGCTACAGAGTAAGACTCAGTTTCAAGAACATACAAAGCAGGGCATGGTGGCACACCTTTAATCCCAGCAATCAGGAACCTAGGCAGACAGATCTCTTTGAGTTCAAGTCCAGCTTGGTCTACATGGCAAGTTCCAGGACAGCCAGGGTTACATAGAAAAGATTCTATCTCAGACAAACAAACAAAACATAAAAATGCAGGGCATAGTGGTGCATGCATTCAATCCAAGTACTCTGGAGGCAGAGGCAAGCAGATCTCTTTGAGCTTGAGGCCAGCCTGGTTGAGAGATCCAGGACAGCCAGGACTGTATAATGAAACCCTGTCTCAAAAACAAAGCCCAAACCAATAGACGCATAGTAAAACTATGGAGACTTTTACTTTGCAATGAGCATCTGTTAGACACAGTGACAATATTTTCATTTCCTATTCATTTCCTAATGGGGGTGTCTATTTCTTCCAAATAAATATATTTAATTTGTAGCATGTAGTATTCCTAGATGGTCTAGATAAAAATGATATAAAGTGGAAAACATGCCAATTTCCTGAAATCTTTCACTTGTATGAGTAGCCAGAAGAAAAATACCTACCTTAATATAAATATATTTGGAAATTGGCTATATTTTTAAAACAACATGGAAGTCTGTTTTAATAGAAATCACCATGTAAACCAGGCATGGTGGCTCATCCCTGTCATATCTGTTCTCAGGAGGCTGAGACAGGACTACTAGAAGTTTGAAGCCAGCCTGGGTTGTATTGTGAGTTCCAGCCTTAATCTTGCTTCTATTTTATCTATGAGGAAGCTATGGCTTAGGAAGCATGGGCAGTGAGTTCATGTTTCACTGAAGACCCAGCCAAGACTCTCTCCCATCCCAGGGAGCTGGCTCAGCCCCACAGGCACTTCCGAAGGAGGCAGCTTTGCAGAAAGTTTTGCAATACAGATGTTCTATCAGGTGGGTTGAGCTACGTGAGACTGAGCTGAAGTTTACAGCTTATCTCCAGCCATCTGAGTAGTATGTGCATAAGCACAGGGACCTCCAGATCCCAGTTTTGCACTCCACTGGCCCAGTGAAGGACTTAGGTGTGTGGAAACAAGTGGACTGGTCGAAGGTCAAGCTTTTCCTCCCCCAGAGCTCCTCTAGGATGAAATGGGGCTTTGCAGCTGCCTCTCAGAGGTCAAAGTTTTGGGAAGAGGAATTCATTTTATCTTGACTTTTCTCAAGTGCTTTGGTAATCTGTCTCTATGACAGAAGATCTTGCTTTGCTCGGTCAGAGACACCTACACTGGGAGGGTGAGCTCCAGCTTTCAGCAGATTCAATCCGCCAACACCCCATCTGTCTGTGGACCATAATGCTCCGAGCTCCTGCTTTCCTGAGCCCGGACAATGAGCCTCTGCCATTCCCTGTCAGCATAACCTTTAGTACAGTTTCCTTGCATGGAAAGAGCTAAGTGAGACATATGTACAAGCAGGGGAGGAATCAATCTTGTTCCCAGCTTCATCTCGGCATTCCATGAAACCTCAGAACACCTTCAATCTACCCCAAGTCAGTTTCCCACATGAATTAGAAGAAGCTGGACCTGCTGCTCCATAGGATGCTGCTAGTGTTGAAATTCTGGGTTCTCTTATCTACTGCTAAGGTGAGATGCATCAAAGACTTAGGTGTCATAGCCCAGAGCCCCTCACAGTAGGATAGTTACAAGCATTGGCCACAGTAGACAGACAACAGGTGATACCACAAAATCGATTAGATACCAAGGTGTCAGAAATAGCAACAGAAACAGAAATGTAACTAGACAATTCAGAAGGCCTACCAGGGGCCATGGTAAATGCCCATGGGTCAGGTGCAAACCTGACCTGAGACAGACTTTTATGCCTAAAGGAAGCTCTAGCATTGTTCTCCAGCTTCAGATAATCTGCTGAGAAGAAACCTTTAACATAGGCAACAGGTCTATTAGAGGGAAAGAGAAGTCTGGAGAACTGGAGGTACTAGTCATTGTCAATAAGATTCTTTATGCCATTAGGTGTGACAAATCAAAACAATGAAGTACCAACTTATATTCATTAAGATTGTTAGAATATTTTTAAGCAGAGAATAACAAAAGTTGGCAAGAATTTGAAGCCACTGAATCCATTCCACACTGCTCATGGGCATGGGAAACAGTGTAGCTGCTGGGGAAATGGTTTGGCGGCTCCCCAGGAAGCCAAACACAATAACCATATCAGCAGAGGCTCTGCTCTGAACGTGCTGTCTAGGATAATTGAGAGCGCAAGAGCACATTTGGACTTGAGTGCTCAGAGCAACATTGAATGCCCAGCAACTGGTGAAAAGGTAAATACAATACACTTTGTCAAGCTCAGGAACCAGATGTCAGACCTGGCCGTGCATGTCTTTGATCTTAGCTCTTTGGAGGCTGAGGCAAGATTGCTGCAACTTTGAAGGCAGTCATGGTTATGGAGTTAGAGTCTGGGTAAAAGGTGGGGGTAGGCACTTCTGACACATCCTACAATATGAAGGAATCTTGAAAATAGTATGCTAAGTGAAAGCAAGTCCTTAAAAGCCACATATTGTATGCATCAGTTTGCATGAAATGTCAGTAACAGGCCCTAGAGACAGAAAGTCAAGTGATCAAAGGGTCAAGAGTTTATAGATAAAGTTAGTGGGTCTCTTTCTGAAGTAGGTGGAGAAAAAAGCCTAAATCTGACTATGGTCAATTGGTCTGTATAAAATCTACATTCACTATAAATTCACTGTGAACTGTATTCTTTTAAATCTTTTTATTAATTTTAACTAGCAAACAAAGTGAAGGGTTTCATTATGACCTTTTGTTGTTGTTTTGGGACATGATCTTACCCTGCATCTCTAGCTGTCCTGGAACTCACTCTGTAGACCAGGCTGGCCTTGAGCTCACAGAAATCTCCTGCCTCTGCCTCCTGAGTACTGGGGTTAGAGGCGTGTGCCAGCATACCTGGTTCAGTGTGGCATTTTCATGCCTATGTATCTTTGTACTTAGCTCATATTTGTCCTCCTCTGCTATCCTTTGTGTCTTTCCGTTGGCTAGTTCCTGCCCCCTCCCAAATAATGTTTTTCTGTTGTAGACATATATGTGTGAACTGTGCATTTAAAAATATGAACTGCCTGATACATGAAACATTACCTCAACAAACCTGCTCACAAAAGAATAAAAATCAGCTGAGCATGATGTCTCAATCCCAGCGGTCAAAAGAAAAGTTTTTCCTAGCCGTTGAGTGCAAGTTGTTTTTGCCTCCTTGAACCAAGCCACATTCTCTTTTCTTTTATTTATTTTGTAATATAATTACACTGTTTCTCTCTTCCCCTTTCTCCCTCCAAATCCTCCCATATTTCTTTCTTTGTTCTTTTTCAAATTCATGGCCCCCTTTTCATTAATTGATGTTCTAATTGTGTGCGTAAGTGTATACAAATATATTCCTAAACATAGCCTGCTTACTCTGTATGTACAACGATTCTTGTATGTGTGTTTTCAGGGCTGACCATTCGGTGTGCGCTTCCCTGGAGAAGGCTGTTTCTCCCACTTCCAGCATTCTTTAGTTGCCTACAGTGTTTTGTGTAGGGCTGAGGCTTTGTGGCTTTTCCCTGCCCACTTTGGTATGCCTGTTGGTGTTGTCCTTGCTCTGTTAGTGGTTAGGCAATCATGATGGTGAGGCTTTATGGCTGGAGCCACACTCTCTTTGTTTTGCCTTTCCAACAATGGAAAATTTGCCTTTGCTTTGTGCTCTACACTTTCTAATCTCTCAGCATTCGAGAGCCTGAGCAGGAGTTTCAGGTTAGCCCTAGGCTACAGAGTGAGAACTGGTCTGAAAAGCTCGTGTGTGCCTGTGTCTGTGTGTCTGTGTGTCTTCCAGAAATACAAAATTGGAAGCACCTCCCTGCAGCCCCCTTTATTACTCTTCTTTGGGTACAATAAATAATAATAATAGACTGGGTGACTTGAACAATGAAAGTGTATTCTTTTGTATTTCTGGAGACTCAAAGTCCAAGCTTAAACCATAGGCAAAGTTAGTTTCTTCTGAGGCTTCTTCCTTGCTTTACATTATCCACATTCTGCCTGTGAGCTCTATGATCTTGCTGGTATGTTCCTGGCATATTCTTGTCTTTCATGGTGACCAGTCAGATTGGATTAGAGACTACTGTAATGGACTTAGTGGAAAATGCAGTCAGGTTCTATAAGGTCCTGGGTGGGAGAGGAGGATTTCGGCATGCATTTAGAGGGAACATGACTCAGCTCAGAAGAGTCTTTACAGTACCAGTCTCTTTCCCCCTCACCAGGATTAAGTGGTACTTTGACTTAAAGTACCTGCTACGTGCTTTTCTGTTTTAAAGCTGAACCACCTCTGTGCAAGTATCAACAGTTTCATTTCATCTGCTTATGAACTTTACATAATTCAAGTCACCTGGCTTCTACACTCACCAGTGTACATTCATGTTCATGCTGCCATGGTTACCTGATATTCATTTCCACTCTACTAGAGCACTGTAAGCTACATACTCATTCCCACAGGGATGAGGGACATCAGCTTTGCTTTCTCCTTCAGCTCATCACTTGGTGAAGATTGTTCCTTGGCCTTCATCTTTAAATGTAACTTGCCAACTAATGCAGGCTGTGTTTCAAAGTGGCCAGGCCAAAGCACAGTTCCAGGAGCAGCCCAAGAGCTTCCCATGGCTCTGAGTCTTGGTCGAAGCTCAAGAGTGTCTAGTTCTTTTTCACCAGTTGTGATTTGCATTCTCACTATTGCTAATGAGCCACAGCCCTTTTCCCTATGCACACTGGCCACTTGATACCCTTTTTGTGAAGTAATTGCTCACATCCTGGACTCATCTTCCCTCTGGGGTTCTGTAGTTCCCTTATTAATTTGTACAAGTGCCCTGGGTATTTTGGATGCAAGGCCTTTGCAGCTAGACGTGTTGCAAACATTTTGTCTGGCTCTAACCTGCCTACTTGTTCTCTAATGATGCTTTGGACTGAACAGAAGCTCCAGATCGAAGGTGCTACAGTGTGTCAGTCCTCCATGTTTGGTGTTGGTTGTTGGCGTCTTGATTATAAAATCTTCCCTTGCCCCACATGAGCAGGCCACCCTGCTTTAACTTCTACAAGTATATAATCCCTGCACAGTCACTTTCTGTGTGTATTTCCAGACAGGCTTTGAGTTTTATCTTTTCATAGGCTAATTTTCCCAGCTCTGTTAGATATTTGTCCTTGCACAATGACACAATGGTCACCTGTGAAGTTTTGGTGAACTATGGACTGAGTTTTTGTCCTGGAGGCATCTAAAACTGAAATTCAGCCCTTTAGCAATTTCCTTCAGGCAACAAACCTCCATAGCCATGGGCAGAAGCACTTCCCAAGTTGGGAGTGGTGGCTTAGGCCTGCCATCCCAGTTTGTAGGAAAATATTACAGGAAGATAATCAAGGCTAAGGCTATGCTGAGCTACATTGTGAGTTCTAGACCAGACTGAACTACACATTTCAACCGTGTTGGGTGAACCTGGCCCTGAACAGTACTTTGTTGATTTTGGCACAGGGTCACTATATGTAGCTCAGGCTGACCTGGAATTCATGATGTGGTCCATGTCTCTTGGACTTTGTTTTCATTTTGGTCAGCACCTAATGAGATCATTACTGTTTTGGTTTTGGCCGATCTGGAATCTACTGTGTAGTTCAGGCTATCCTTTGTCCTCAAGCTCACAGAGATATGCCTGTCTCTACCTCCTGAGTGCTGAGATCAAAGGCAAGTACCCCATGCTTGGCTCTCATTAATGTTTTAAAGGTGATTTTAGTTTCTGATTTTTCATTGGGAAACTTGGTCCATCACCATATCTATCACTGCAAGTCCAGGACATGCACATCCTTTTGTTTTACACACACACACACACACACACACACACACACACACACTCACACACACACACACACACACACACTCACACACGATGGCACTTCACATTTTCAGCTGGGGAGATGGCTTAGTGGGTAAGAGTGCTTGTTGTACAACATTCAGATCCCAGTGCCCATAAAAAACAGGCATGGCCACATACTCTTTAGAATCCTAGCACTGTGTTGTGAGAACAGAAGATTGCTGGGTCTTGCTGGCAGCCAGCCTAGCTCCTGGTTCAGTGGGAGACCCTGTCTCAAGAGAATGAAGCAAAGACAGATAGAGCAGGGTATCTGCTGTCTTCCTGTGGCTTCTGTAAATGTGCTTGGGCACATCCAACACACATACTGCATATATGCATCACACTCACATACATACACACAAAAATCCCTCACTTTTTAAATTAAGAGAGTGCCGTATGTACAATAAATATGTATATGTATATACTCTACTAAGCTGAATTGCAACCCATTTTTGTTGTCTGAATCACACAGCAGGCTCTCTGTGTCTGACTTTTTCATTTAACAGTATGTCTGGTGCAATGAATATAGAAGTTGCTGCTCAATGTAGGTGTCATTTCTCAGTGAATTTTCAAATCTGCAGCCCTTAGGCCTGTTGCTTTCAGAAGAACATGCTTGAGAAATGCACTGTGATCTGGCTCCACTCAAGCAAAATTCACTTTTAGTGGCAGTTCTTCATACCATGCTCCTGCACCCTATAGTATGGCCGAACCATTTTTTGGTTTGGTTTGGTTTGGTTTGGTTTGGGTTTGGGTTTTGGTTTTTCAAGACAGGGTTTCTCTGTGTAGCCCTGGCTGTCCTGGAACTCACTCTGTAGACCAGGCTGGCCTCGAACTCAGAAATCCCTAAACCATTTAAAAAAAAAAAAAATTGTGCCTTGTGTGTTCTACAGGAAATGTTCATTTACTGACCGTGCCAGATTTCATGAGGTGAACTGTGAAGTCATTGTAGTTTTGCTGGATTCCCACTTTAGACATCATGTCTGGATCAGTAACTCAAGGAAGGTAGATCACCATTGGCCTTGCCCTGATCAGGTCTATGATTATTTTTATTTGACAAAAATATACATAATACAGGATAAAAGTATATTGCATATATTTATGTGAAAAATACACACATGTATTTCACAGGCCTTCACTCTTGTAAAAAACTTCTGCTGTGTGCGCAATTGGACTAGAATTTGTTTGTAGTTTGCAACTGATGCAAGTGGTGACATTATGATCATCCTGTGTACTCATATCATGTGGATATTTACACCTACAAATGGAAGTATTGCACTACAGGGTGTGCACATGCTTAGATGTAATCAATTCTACCAAGCATATTACATAACTTGTTTTCGATTTGTGCCTTCACCAGAAGTGCACTGTCCTTCGAAAATGTAAGCCATTCTCTGGTTAATGGTTGCTAGAGGAAGAAGGGGCATTTTTGTCTGTGGTGTACCTCCCAGTCAGTCAGCCATACTCCTGTACATTACACCTCACCCATACTCCTGTAGGTAACCCCAATTAAGCTCATTGGTTGAAGTGGAAACTTATGGTCCTTTGGAAAGTCGGTTGGATGGTGTTTTGCTGGCAAACATGTGAAGTAGTATTTTGTGAAAATGGACACAGGTGTGAAAAGCTAAGGCAGACTTGAGAAGGAACGTTTCACTGAAGCAGACACAGGAGGGAGGATGTTCTGCTAAAGCAAGCATGTGAGAGAACATGTAATGAAAGATTCTTTGCTAACAACACACATGTATTGGTAGAAACACAACAGTGTGTTGCTACGTCCATGGCTGATTGGATGCACGTGCTGACGCAAGAGCTTAGGCACGTGGAGAACATGTGATGTTTGGAGGGTATAAATGGACTTGATGGAGTGACAGAGACAGAGCTTGGCTCTCTTATAGAGCTAGCTGTGTAAAGCTGGTGGGTCTTGTGTCATTGCTGATCTTTGCTTCCCTGAGAGAGGCACAACTGGGAACTTCTGGTGTTCTTTTGGGGTCCCTCCTGCTGACTTGGGCCAAGGCTGAGGCCTGACTGTCTCTGCTAAGTCCAGTCATCGCTGTTGCTAGCCCGACTCTACTGAACTAGACTGCTGGTGTTTGTGAGTGGATCGAGCTGCCATGGCCTGCTGACCTGTGAACTGAATTGCAGACAACACAGACAGGAGTTGCTCCGAAGAACCATTGTAAGCAGGTCCACTTCTCCCGTATCTTTTATTTGTTTATAGCCTGGATTTCCTCTCTAATGTATTAACAACTATTTCTGTTCTCAAGTTTTATTGAAAAATAAGAATTTTTCAATGTTTCTTATTTTTGGTGTCTTGGAAACGGAACTTCAAGTAGTTATCACTGAACTATATTCCATAGCTGTTTTTGAGACAGGGTCTCATTATATAGCCCACTAAATTCACAAGTATCCTGTACAAACCTCCCAAGAGCTAGCTTGAATCCTGCCTTGG
>JADRCH010007280.1:326383-368462 GCA_019843965.1 Rhynchomys soricoides
TGAACATACACACATATACAATATATGCAGAAGATAGTTCTTCATATGGAAGGAAAACCCAGCTCTAGCACAAGAGTGGTTAAAACATTATGACTAGCCCAATATTTTCGGTGACATATTTCTACCTTCTGCTAATGTTTCATAGCAGAAATATCAGCCCCTTTCCATGTAAAGTAGTGAGGGTTTGGACAGGGGACAAGCACGCCATATGTTCCAAACATCCTGCAATGGGAACTGTCAAACTTTGCAATCAACATTGCCACAGTATCGCTACTGACATGCTTCCAAAAGATTTCTTTTAAAACAAAAAGCCACCACAGGCCTGGAACAAAATATACAACCCGGGATAATGCCTCTCCTTTACTGTGTGGCTTGTAACATTCAACTGGAGCCTGAGGGCCAGTACCAAGGAGGTTCTTTGAAATTTCCTAAAATGCTCTGCGGGTGGCAACATATTTAGAAGGGGGGTGGGGGGTGAGGAAAGGGGAAATCCCCTCTCTAGCTCAAAGGATTTTGTTTTGCTCCAGGGAAATGTCTAGGGCTGATACTGTGTAAGATTTTCTAGTAGCAGATTCAACTAGGGTGTCTGGGCTTGAGATTTCCCTAGAGGGAAAAGGGTGGGGAATGAAAGCCTTAAAAAAAAAATGAAAAAGTGGTTTAGTCCCCAGAGGGAAAGGTGGATCTTACACTGGTGGCACATTAGGTGTGAGGCTACACAACAGCTGGGCTTCCAGAGCATCTGGATCCCCAATGATCACCTCAGACCCAGTGCTGTGCTTACCAGTGTGTTACATCGTGTGTGTGTGTGTGTGTGTGTGTGTGTGTGTGTGTGTGTGAAGAGCACCTAAAATCTACTCTCATCAAGATGCCATTAACCAATACAATGTGTCACCTGTTACAAATAGAACCAGGATGTGACTCAGCAGTCTCTCTTTGGGGACTGGTGTCACTAGGCCATCACTGATGACCACTTAGTTTCAGTATTTTTGTAAGTTGGATCTTGTGACTAATGTCACACTAAACATGGACTACAGGTGTTTTTGAGTTTGTGACACCAAGGCTTCTCCTCCAGTTCCTGCCTTCACTTACCTGGACAGTGCACTTTAATCTGTAAACCGAAATAAACCTTTTTTCATTGAGCTGATTTTAGTCACTTTTTTTTTCTACTACAGCAACAGAAAGCAAAGTAAGATTCAGGAACAGTTAGCAACCTCAGGTGTCATTCCTCCTCCGGCCCTGTCCATCTTATTTTCTAAGACAGGGTGTCTCACTAGGGCCAGAGGGCACACCACGTAGGCTAGGCTGGCCAGTGAGCCCCAGGGAACTGTATATTTCCACCCTTGAGTACAATGATCACAAACATGTTATGTCTGGCTATTCATTTATTTACCTGGCTATTTATTCATTCATATGTACATGAATGTTTTGCCTGTCTGAATGTCTGCACACCACATACATGCAATATCTGTGGAGGCCAAAAGAAGGCATCTAGAGTTACAGATTATTTTGAGCCACGATATGAGTGCTGGGAATTGAGCCCGTGTCCTCTAGAACAGCCTTGAATTTGAGACTCTCCTGTCTCAGCCTCCCAAGTGCCAGAATTACAACCATGCATTACTCTACCTAGCTTTGTTGATTTGTAATAATTCTTTTCATACTGTGGACCACATTATATATATGTTTTGTGAATATCTTCTCTCATGTTATAGGTTGATGTTTTTTTTAAACATCCCTGCTGGAATTTAGAATGTTATAGTGATAAATTAACATATACTGTTTATGTTTATTGAGAACTGATGGAGAGTAAGAGACGGACCCTCCTGCCTCAGATTCAAGCCTATTTAACTGTTGTCCAAAACTCCCTGTCCTGGGGTGCACTGACCCGTCTTTGTGACAAGACTGTTAACAATATTGAACCCTTCACAACAGCTAGAAGGTAAAACCATGGCCAACAGAGGTGTTGTTTATCACATGGTAAAAACAAAACCACCACAAACCTCCTGCAGTGGAAACAAGGGAGTCAATGTGGCTCTCAACAAAGCTTCCCCAGTTGAGTCTGCTTAGATGTCAAGAGTAACTGATTTGATGTTTTGCTATCTGCTACATGCTATTTTACTTTTGCTCATTATATGCCCAATAAAGTTACTCAAAAGCAAAAGTATAGCTATCAAGGTTCGTTCTCTATATAGTATTCATTCAAATAAAATGTTGAACTTTTTAAAGATTTGATGAAGCTTTAGCTGGGCATGGTACATGTAGATTTATTTATCTCTTCAGTTCCTCATACATAAAACCCAAGCCCTAAGGCAGCCAAGGTTGAAAGGTCACATTTGTGACCAGACCACACATAACACCAGACAATGGCGATTCTACTACAGCCAGGTTCTTTCCAAAGGATAAAATGTCATTTTACTTTCCAGAATACGGTGTTACAAGGGAGATCCTTCAAGGTAGCAGGTTTTGATTAAAATATCTAACAATTTGGGATTGCAAGGACACACTGTTGTCCAAAAACCAGGCTTAACTTAAACTGTATTATAGCATCTCAGGTGTTTCAGATGGTCATGCATCTGAGCACCTTGCCATGGCATTAACAACTTCACCAAGCAGCTGACACACCAAGTCAGTCTCAACTGAGTTTCTGTATAACTGTCTGGATCTCAGAAATCTTTTAACTAAACACCTTACCATTTCTATTTGGCTACTGAAGAGCCGAAGAGGGTGATTCTAGTTGTCCTTCCACCCTACATGGTTCAAGCAGACTGAGTGGGGAGCGAGCACCACTTAGCAAGAAAGGGCCTGTGAGTGGGTTGAGCTTCTCTTCCTTGATGAGGTTGGCCTTAGTTCATGATTTTTGGCCTGTACACTGTGTATTGGGTAGCAGCCACATGGTCATGGTTGAAGCAAGTGCCTCTGGACAAACCTCAGAGCCAAAGGTCTTTAGTGAGTGGAAGAACTGGAGAAGACAAGTTGTTCTGATGAGAGGGAGATTGGGCTGGGACCAGGACTGACTTACCAATCAACCTTGGATTGGAGATCGTGGAGAGGACATCTCTACAGTGTTCTACATCTCCCAGGCTAAAAGTTGCTGTTTAAAGCATTATCAAATTCCACCTACCTTAAAACTTACATATCCAAGTCTTAATGCTGGAGAATATGCACTCAGCCATTAGCCCAGACCTCCACGATACCTAAGGTGGAGCCTGCCATCTTCTCTAGTGTTGACTTTTGGAAGGTGTAAGATACCTATCTAAAAGTCAAGTCCTCTGCTCTGCCACTCCAACCCACCTCAGGGTTAGGGATGGGGTTCAGGAAACAAGAGACACAGCTCAAGCCTTCTGATTGTGAGCCCAGTGACTGCCTACTACACAAGCTGGGGCAAAGGGTCCAAAGGGGTTGGGTTGCAATACCTCGTGCCCCACAAAGAAGTCGTGATGGCAGGTAGAGGTTTTACCTAAGGGCTTGCTTTCTTATATCCCTGTAGGCTGTTAACCACTATCTACGGCATGAACTAACTCTAATTCGAAATTAATTCTCACTAATTCGAGACACAAATCAAAAAAGGGGCTTCAGGTAATACCCGCCCCCCTTCATCTGTCCTTAGCTGGAGAGACCTTAGCAGTTTTAGAGGCACAAGAAATCAAGTGGCTTCCCTAAGACTGGTGAGTTAGAAATCTAGGCCGTTGTAATACAGAACAGTTTTAAAAATGTAATACTGTTTATTTAACTTCAAAAACATTTCAGCATTCTAAACATACAAAAAATAACAGAATGTTGCAAATTGCGTTTAGGTCCAGAGGGTTCTTCAACTTCCATCGATGCAGTAGTTCTTTGCTTTGCTGACAAGGATGAGTTCTACAGTTGTTTTAAAAAGTTTAAAATCTACTGCACTTAACTAAAGAAAAAACTCCAAACACGTCTCATGCCAGCGGACCCCTCCCCCTTCCACAACTAAGAATGTCAGCAGAATGCTATGCCACTATATACAAAAACAAGACAGCCTGAAGCTAAATGGATGCCCACCGCAGTATCAACAGGTCCAGCCTCACAGTGCACGCCCTGAGCTACGGCCCCCTCCAAAAGGCATCTTCCCCTCACAGCCTCCACGCCAAACAAGGAGCATCAAGACTCTGTCTGGGTTGTTTTGTTCTCCTTACAAACTATAGATATGTACAGTTTACAACTCAGGATTTCTAACCAATAACCATATAGTTAACACTACCTTACGAGTTGAGAACAAAATGCCAGAAACATCTCCAAATGCCTTGTCACACCAACAGCAAAGTGCACTGAGTGATGAGGACTGGAGAGTGCCTTTTCATTTTAAAAAGGTTTGGAGCTATGTACAACTTTGATACAGTTTCAGGGCGCTCCGGACACCCACGGCCACTTCATGTAAACCACTGACACTTTGAGAAACTACAATATGATCGTGATCAAATTTTGTAATTAAACCTAACAAGGGCAATAGACACGACTCAAATAAGAGATGTGTCAATCACAGCGCTCTCCTACTCTAAGGTATTCACAAGGAGACAGAGACTTTATTCATCCTCCTCCTCCTCCTCTTCCTCCTCCTCCTCTTCCTCCTCCTCCTCCTCTTCTTCCACCTTTTTCCGGGCAACTTTAGCAGGACCCTTGGCGCCATCAAACTTCCCTTTAGATTTATAGTCAGCAACATCCTGCAAGGAACAGGGACACACTGGGAATGAGAGGCAGTAAGAAATTCTTGGTGCAGATGTTTGCTTAAGCAAGCAAACAGGGCTATGATTTCCATGCGTAAATGTTTCTTTCTCATTCAAATTTTCAAGTCAACGGGCCTCCAAGCATCCTTTTACCCATGCTAACAACTCAAATCCTTTCTACCCAAGGGTGGGGTGCAGTTTAGGGTTCTACTTTTAAATAGAGGGGTGGGGTTTAAGGAGAGAAGGGTGGAAGAACTTTCAGAAGCAAGCCTAACAGCACAAATGGTATCTTATGGAGAACTGGACCTTTGCACCAAGGTAAGTGCCAGTCTAGCCCAGCAGAGCAACCACCACATACCTGACCAAAGAGAAAGCTTCGGCCCCTTCTTACCTTCTCGTACTTCTCCTTCAGCTTTGCTGCCTTGGTAATGTAAGGCTGCTTTTCACTGTCACTCAAGTTATTCCACATCTCACCCAGCTTTTTTGCCACATCTCCAATGGAGATGCCAGGGTTTGTGGATTTGATCTTGGGGCGGAATTCCGAGCAGAATAAGAAAAATCCAGACCTTTGGGCAGAAATTTATATAAATTAGTTACTTAAGTATATACCAAAACAAAACCTAGTGTCTACACACCCCCTTCCTTCTTGTAGCTATGTAACACAAGCTGAATTCAAACTTTCCATCCTGCATTCTCCAGCCCAAGAGCTGGGCTTACATATAAGGTAGGTATGCATAAACATACTAGGAAATATAATTACTTCTTGCCATGTTTTCTCCTCTCAGGCATAGAATCACTGCATTCAATGCTACATCGGAAGAGTTTAGACCATTTAGTGATTCTGCAATCACTAAATGCAAAGTACAGTGTGTCTTTCTCTTCCAATTGCTTGGTAAAGGAAAAGTAATACAACTAAGGGCTCTGTTGTATGTAAGTAGGAAGGACCAGATGGCTACCTCTGCAATCCCAAAGATGCAGTCTTAACTATAGACAAGCTCTGGATTGAAAACTGAGTATTTAGAAGCCTGTCTCACCATTTTTTTTAAAGGTTCTTTCAAGCAAAAGGAAAGCTTTCAACTGTTACTACATATCCTATAGCCACTTACGGAGGTCTTTTGGGGGCGTTTGGGTCCTTCTTCTTCTTGCTTCCTTTAGCTGGTCCATAATCCTTCATCTCCCGATCATAGCGTACTTTATCCGCCTTTGCCATTTCATCGAACTTTGATTTCTCTTTGCTAGACATTGTCTGCAAAAAACCCAGGACTTATTAAATTCCTAGATGTAGTGTGACCCAGTGGTTTTGTCATTCAAGTGGCAGCTATAGAACCCCTTGCAAGAAGAAAATAGGCTCTGCACTTAATTTTTAACATAGAGAAGAAAACAGCCAGCCAATTGAGGTATATGTGCAAGTGAGTAAATCTCAAATGCTATCCTAAGAATCAAATATCGAAATACCTTCCACCTTTCAGAGCACTTCTTGGAAAACTCTGCAAAGTTGACTGGAACCTCTGGGTTTTTCTTCTTATGCTCTTCCCTGCATGTCTGCACGAAGAAGGCATAAGCAGACATCTTGCCCTTTGGTTTCTTGGGGTCACCTTTAGCCATCCTGACTGATGTATGCATAGAATACAAAGAGAAGACAAAGCAATGAAGATCAGATGAGAAGTAAAAGAGAAACCAAGGGCAAGGCCAAATTAAGTTTAGTAGGAAACTCTCTCTCCACCCCCTCAGCTCCTGACACCGGTGGTGGCAGCAGAAGGCAGAGTGAGAAGAAATCAGCTTCACTGTCGCTTGTCATTTAACTTTTGACCAGCATGAAGCGAACTGGTTTACAAGTTACTTCTCTAGAGTGATCACCAAGTTCTTCAGATGGGGATAACATAAGGTGGGGTGCTGAGCACTGCACATTACTGAACTGCTACCATTCTGTAGTTTCTACAACTAAAAAGTCTTAAGAAGAACTAACGGGAAGACACCGTTTGTAGACAGGGTAGGTGACAGGAGATAGACTTCACTTCAACTAGGTGGCTGTCCCTTTAATTCTTACGTTTAAATGGGAAGTCAAAGGAAACAAATTGGAACAGATGTGAAATGCCAGGGTTGCTGATATATCTGCTTTATAAAAATGGCTTTTTAGAATGCTGGTGATCTGCAAAGCAAGCAGGTATCCTTCATACTATTATTACTTGAAACCTGTCACTTCTTCACCAGGAAAAGGGGGAGGGGACATCAAAAGGACTAGTCTTTCCCTGTGTAATGCAGAAATGCAGGTCTAACCAGGAACACTTTCTCCAAAGTTTCCAAATAAAATGCAGCTGTGGCGTGTCATCCTCCCTGTCCCCACACCCCCGCCCGCTTCCCGCCATCTTTTCCTTTTCCCACACCCAAGGTCATCATGTAAAACTAAAGCACTCCCCTTGGCATCAAAGGCCTGCGGGGCTGCATTAAAGCCCACGGCAGCAGGCCGGGTGGGGCGGGCCCCAGCACCCGGGCGTCCAGGCCAGCAGCAGACAACCCGTGTTGGGCCACGTCCCCGTTGCTCCGGACACCCATAATTCACCTTCCATTTTGTCCAAAGCCTTGGGATGAAAGAAAGTGCCCGTAAAATCCGCTGCTGCCACCCCCGGGCCGAGCGCGGTGCCGGGGGCGGCGGCGGCGCGGGGGAGGGGGGACGTGGGGCCCGGCGGGCGACAGTCGCGGTCGCCGCGCCTCCGAGCCCCGCTCGCTAAAATGGCTGATCCGCGCGCGGCCGGCGCAGGCGGCGACGGCGGTGAACAAAGCGGCCCGGGCCCCGCCACCGTCGCCCGCTCGCCGGCCCCCACCCCGCCCCGCCCCGCCCCACGCGGGCCGCCCGAGGGCGCCGAGCCGCCCGCCCGGCCTCCCCGCCCCCGACGCGGGCCGCACTCCTCGGGATAACAAAGGCGCCCGTGCAGCCATGACGCTCCGCGCAGCAGGGCCCGCGGCAGCGCCCCCGGCCCCGCGTGCTGTCCAGCACCGCGGCAGAGCCTGCCGCCGGCTCCCCTGCCGGCCTCGCCTGAGTCTGCACCAGCCTCACTCCTCCCGCCGCCGCGCAGGCGGCACCTGCCCCCGGTCCCCCCCCACCCCCGGGCGCTCCGCGACGGCCATGTTCACGCAGAGCCACCGGCTCAGCCCGTGGACCCGCACCGTGTCCGGCCCGGCCTTCCCGCGAACTTTGCCCGCGTCTCTGCCCCCAGCCTCACGGCCGATCCCTGCGGAGTCGCTCCCGGGCTGGGGCGCGCCCAGCACCCTTCCCGCCGCCGCCGGGACGCGCGCCGCCAGAGCCCGCAGCCGCCTCTCTCGCCACGCTGCCGCAGCTGCGGAACATCTGGCCAGGGGTTGCCGAGCCGCCAAGGCTGCTGCCCCTGGGGGCGCCCGCCGAGCGCGGCTCCCCGTAGAGGGCCGAGACCTGAGAGGCAGCAGGCTGGAGCTCAGGCAGTGGAAAAGTTAAGGCACCTGAATTGCGTCTTCCTTTCTGGCCACCTAGCAGCTGATAAGGAGAAGGGGCGGCAAGGACGCGGGAGTGGAGACAGCCAGAGTGGTAGCGGCGCGCTCGCGGAGGCGCGGGCGGAAAGTTGTGCGGGCGCCGCTGCAGCTGCAGGAGCGGCGGCGGCGGCGGCGGCGGGCGCGGGCGGTGCGAGACGTACCTGTATTGTTCGCTAGTCTGGGCAGCGCAGGGCACGACGCGCGGCTCAGCGCTCCCCAGCCTCGCGCTAGCTGCCTTCACGAGAGCCGCCTGATTGGCCAGCGGGCTCCGCCGTTTAAAACAACCTCCTCGCCTGGCCATTGGCTGCTGGCCTCATGCATATTAAACAGCCGCCCGAGCCCATTGGGCGCGGCCTCTGGGCTCATTCATTCAAACAGAACAACCCGCGGTCGCCTGCTGCGAAGGCAAAACACAGAATAATGTCATTCTCTCAAACCCACCTCCCGCACCGCCCTCGCGGAGCTGAAGTGCATCTCCAAGGACTTTGGAGAGGTGGCTCCGAATTTCCAGCAGGCCTTGGCCTCTGGCTTGAGAAAAGTGAGGTCGTGCTCAGCTGCTCTGCCCTCTGCTCCCGCCGCGCGACACTTTGGCCGCCCCTAGCTCTTGTCCCTGACCCAGGAAACCCCCTGGGCCTTTGGCGACGGCTAAAGGTCCACCTGTGCCCAGCTGTGATGCAGCAGGGGCCTGACTGCAGGCGCGTACTCGATGCCCAGCCAAGTGCCAACAGTCGCAGCATCCTCGCAGAAGCCAGCAGCTTTCGACGCCTACCCGAAAGACACAGACTGTGCCTTTGTGGATAGCATTCAATGATGCTCTTTCCAGCAATTGCCAAGAGTGTCTGTGTAAGTGCCTGCAGTTGTGGAAAAGTCGGGCTAGGATAACTAGGACAGGAAAATGGACCTGACAAGACCAGAAAATTTTGTGAGAAACGGTAGTTTTCTGAGCAAGGAGTATTACAGAGTAACACAGGTTCCCCCATGACTGCCCCCATGCAGACAAACATTTCTCTTTTTCCCTGAAAATCATCTGGTGACTAAAAATGTATTTCAATGACAGACTTAAGTGGCACCGTTGTGTAGATTTTGCCGCTGGTTGGTGGTATAGATGGCCCTGGAGAATCAGACAAAGAATCATCCTTGCTTGAAAACCATCTGAGAAAGCTGAAGTAGCACAGCAGTGCAGCACTTGTGTGTGTGGGGGGGGGTCAATGCACTCAGTAAAAAATACTTAAAAATATCTTCAGGCCCTGGCATCCTTTTCTGAATGGGGTTGAAGAAAAAGAAAGGGTGCAAAGAATGTTTACCTGGAAAGGGGAAAACATTTGAAATGTAAATAAAGTATCCAAAAAAAGTCAACAAAATCTGGAGACAATAAAATCAGAGCCATTGTTCAAGCCCTCATTTTTATAGATCTTATGATCAGGCAGAACTTTTCTCCAGATAGACATTCTCAGTTCCAACCCGATTCTAAAGACCCTCACCTGCTCAGGCAGGACTGCCTTCCCTCCAGCTGTGCAATTCTCTAGAGTAGAGTGGTTTTAACCAAAGCATCAAAGGCTCTCACATACCAGGCATTTGTAGGCCAGACAGTCAGAATGGACTTTTAAAATACACAAGACCCTCTCTTGTACAGCACTGTGACCACACAGGAAAGTTCAACTTAACACTCCTAGAAGGTCAGACCAAAGTCAGAGTGTCTCTAACCACACAGCTAGACCCTTGCTTCTCCATAGCACCCCAGAATCATCCTTCCCCACCGCACCCATTCCCTCCTGACCTGCTTCTTCTCCACTCCACTGGGGACCCTTTTTCTATATACATACTTCAAACAAAAGGTTTAATTATTTTCATTCAAAGGAATTTTCATCATCTATTCTTGAGTGTGTCATACTGTTAGTGTGGTGGCACAAACCTTTAATCCCAGCACTCCGGAAGCAGAGGCGGGCAGATCTCAGTAAGTTTGAGGTCATCCTGGTCTATATGGTGAGTTCTAGGCCAGTCAGGGCTACATAGAATGCATGCCTGTGCCTATGTACTTTTCTGGTCCAACTTTCCCTGATTCCTCACTCCTTCCTCATTTGCTCCTATGGAGAGGCTCCCCAGCCTCATGCCCTTCTGTAACAGCATGCCAGAATGTAGACTGTTTCCTAGTGGGTTAATATCTCGCCAAACTCTCATAGTTTGAAGCCATGTGTATATGTTAAATACCTACTAATATCCAGGCATAGTAAAGCATGCTTATACTCAGTACTTAGAAGGCTGAGAATTGAAGATCTCAAGTTTGAGACCAGATCGGGACCGACAACATAGTGAGACCTCAGTGTCAAAAAATATGCCTACTAATAAATACCAGAAGGAAGATCAGGCAAGGGAATAGGGCTAGAAGGAAGGGACAGGACAGTCAATAGTTTGGGGCTCTGTCATCAATGTCCAAATATGCACTTTGACATGTCACATCGCTTTTCCCAGAGGCACAGCCCAGTCTGGTCTCAGGGACTACGAGGTTGTGTCCTTCCAGTGTGCAGCAAATGGTAGCTGGTACCTACTGGCTTGGCAGTAAAAGTGGAAAGAGTGCCCAGAACAACTAAGCATGTGAGCAACTGGCCAAGAAGCAGAAGGGCACTCCAGGCCTCAGCCATGGCCCTCTAGGGAAAGCATTTCCAGCTGTCAGTCAGCTCTGAGGCTCAGAACCAGGCAAGGCCTATCCACAAAAGACAACCACTAGCCAGAATCCTTTAAGCTGCTTCGCTGCCTAGAGAAGTTATGAGAACATCAAAAGTAAATACGAAACGGGATGAAGTGTGGCAAGTGCTATTTAAAGAGGTTCCCAATCCCTGTCAGTTGAAGCCCCCAAAAGATTAAACAGAATCTTCATCATTCAATAAAAAGGAGTCCCTGGGTCCATGGCATGTTCCCCACCTCACCTCCAGTACCCAGGGTTTAAATGGGGCTCCCCAGAGGCCTAGCCAGGCCAGGTTCCTTTTAAGAATCAACAGAAGCCCTAAATAGTTGCACATTCTGGGAATCCAAGTACTAGGGAGGCTAAGACCTGAGGAGCAGGAGTTCAGGGCTAGCTGGCTTCACAAGACCCTGTCAGAAACAAACACAAGTGCTAGGCATGGTAGCACTCACCTTTAATAGCAGGCCAGGGAGTGTTAAGGGCAGGCCTCTGGGAGAGATAAAATTAACTGGGCCTTGTTCTACCACTGTTAAGGCCTGGGGGAGGAGAGCAGAGAAGAGACACTGCCACAGGCTCTCTCATTCCCAGAACAGCCCTACATTGGCAGGCCTGTACTGCCTCACTATACTGCTAGGTGACCTACTTAAGACTGTCTCACCCAGACCTAAATCCCCTGTCCACATTGGCAGCAGGTGAGCCAGCTCTCTCTAAGGGTGTTTGTAATTTTGTTATTAATATTTTTGTTTGTTTTTTCATCATTTATTCACATTACATCCTTATTGAAGGCCCCTCCCTCCTCTCCCACACTCTCACCCTGTTTTCCCCAGTCCCCCCTCCTCTTCCCCTCAGAAAAGGGGAGCCCCCCTCCTCCTCCTCCACCCAGGCTTCCAAGTTCATCAAGTCACAATAGGACTAAGTGCATCCTCTCCCACTGAGGCCAGACAAGGCAGCCCAGTTAGGGGAAAAGAATCCAAAGGCCCACAAGAGAGTGAGAGAAGCCCCTTTTCCAATTGTTAGGGGACCCACATGAAGATCAAGCTGCACATCTGCTACAAATGTGTGAGGGGGCCTAGGTCCAGCTACTGCATGCTCTTTGGTTGGTAGTCCAGTCGCTGTGAGCCCCCATGGGCTTAGGTTAGTTGTCTCTGTAGGTCTTCATGTGATGTTCTCGACCCCTGCGGCTCTCTCACATCTATCTTCCACAAGACTCCCCGAGCTCTGCCTGATGTTTGGCTGTGGGTCTCTGCATCTGTTTCCATCTGCTGCTGGATGAAGCCTCTCAGGAGACAGTTATGCTAGGCTCCTTCTGCAAGCATAGCAGACTATCATTAATAGTGACAGGGGTTGTCTCTCTCCCATGGGATGGGTTTCAAGTTGGGCCAGTCACTGGTTGGCTGTTCACTCAGTCTTTGCTCTATCTTTATCCCTGCACATCTTGTGGGCAGGATAAATTTTAGGCTGAAGATTTTGTTGGTGGGTTGGTGTACTTTCCCTTGCACTGCAAGTCCTGCCTGCTTACAGAAGGTGCCCACTTCAGGGTCCATACTGCTGGGAGTCTCAGCTAGAGTCACCCCCATAGACTCCCTAGAGCCTTCCTTGTCCCAGGTCTCTGACTTGTCCCAGAGATCCCCCACCACCCATTTCCCTTCTCTCCCAGCGCTCTCACCCCATCCCCACTCTCCCTACACCTCACCCCCACCTGTTCTCCCCATCCTCTCTCCCACAGGGTTCCCTCTTTCCATTCATTTCCAATGTCTATTTTATTTCCCCTCATGAGGGAGATTTAGGCATCCTCCCGTAAGCCTTCGTTACTTAAGCTTCTTTTGTTTAGTCGATTGTAGCTTTGTTATCCTGTACTTTATGACTGATATCCACTTATCTGTGAGTACATACCATGATTGTCTTTCTGGGTCTGGGTTACCTCACTCTGGACAATATTTTCTAGTTCCTTCCATTTGCCTGAAAATTTCATGATGCTCTTGTTTTTAATAGCTGAGTAGTATTTCACTGTGTAGATGTACCACAATTTTCTTTATCTATTCTTCAGTTGAATGGCATCTGGGTTGTTTCCAGTTTCTGGTTATTACAAGTAAAGCTGCTATGAACATAGTTGAGCAAGTGCCCCTGTGGTATAGTGGGCCATCTTTTGGGTATATGCCCAGGTGTGGTATATCTGGGTCTTGAGGTAGAACTATTCCCAAGTTTCTGAGAAACCACCAGATTGATTTTCAAAGTGGTTGTACAAGTTTGCACTGCCACCAGCAATGGAGGAGTGTTCCCCTTGCTCCACATCCTTGCCAGCATGTGCTGTCCCTTGAGTGTTTGATCTTCGCAATTCTGAAAAGTGTTAGGATGGAGTCACAGACAGAGTCATTTTGATTTGCATTTTCCTCATGACTGAGGATATCGACCTGATTCTACCTCCCAAATGCTAGGACAAAAGGTTTATACCACCACATCCTGCTCAAGAGTTACCTTTTAAAAAACTGCTCTTGGGTCTGGCTCAGTCAGTATTTGGCAAGATTCAGGACTTGATTTAAAATCCCAGAACCACATAAAAGCTGGGTACTCTTGTATGTATGATCCCACTGATGGTGAGATGGAAGGCAGAGACAGGCAGGTCACTGAAAGTTAGCCAACCAGCAAAACTCCAGGCTAACAAGAGATCTTGTCTGTAACAAAAGACAGAAGGTAGTACACCAGAATCAACAGCAAAAGTGTCTTCTGACTTCTGCCCTCCAGTACCCAGATACTGTTCCTGGAGCAGGAGATGAGGCTCAGTGGTAGAAGGCTTGAGAGTTTGCCTAGCACACCCAAGTCCCTAGGTTTCTTTTTTGTTTTTTTTGTTTTTTGGGGTTTTTTTTTTTTTTGAGACAAGGTTTCTCTGTGTAGCCCTGACTGTCCTGGAACTCAAGTCTGTAGACCAGGCTGGCCTCGAACTCAGAAATCCGTCTGCCTCGGCCTCCCAAGTGCTGGGATTAAAGGCATGCGCCACCACTGCCTAGCATCTTTCTTAGCTTCTGTTTTCTGTTTGTTTCTTTTTTGTTAGGATCTGTTTCATATAATCCAGGCTGTCCTCAAACTGGCTATGTAGCACAGGCTGGACTGGAACTCCAAATCCTCCTGTCTCCATCTCCCAAGTACTGGGATTGTAGGGAAGGAAGGCTTTCTTTCTAAAGGAAAGGCTGTATAGACTCTTAATTCAACATACACAAAGAGTATTTGTGAGCATCTATAGGCAATGAGGGTGCAAACTACCACAGGCTTTGGGTAAAGCAGAACTCTTTAAATAGAAGTGTGAAAGTGGGGCTGGAGAGATAGCTCAGCGGTTAAGAGCACTATGTTCTTCCAGAGGTCCTGAGTTCAATTCCCAGCAACCACATGGTGGCTCGCAACCATCTGCAATAGGATCTGATGCCTTCTGGTGTGTCTGAAGACAGCTACAGTGTACTCCCATACATACAATAAATAAAATCTTTAAAAAAAAATAAGTGTGAAAGTAAGGCTAAGCATGGTGGTTTACACCTTTAATCTCAGCACTCAGGAGGCAGAGGCAAGGGATCTACAGAGTGAGTTCCAGACAGCCAAGGCTATGCAGGTTATGGGGTCAGGCTTATGAAAAGACCTGCTCTGTGTATACAGAGGTAGGCCAGTGGTGTGGCAGGCCAAGCTTGCTCTTGGCAACAGTTGTCATCCAGATTCCTCATTCATGGCAGGAACAAGGAGTCACCCATTCGAACCTGTGTTTAAAGCTGTCTTTGAAAATGGGGCTGAGGCAAAGTGATTCCTGGCACACTCTAGGAGACATCCCATAGAGCTGCCTACAACCTCTGAATGGAGCACAGGGGTTGTAGTTTTCATGAGCCTCGTTCATTCAGCTTGGGATAGGCTTTTCAATGAGGCAGTTCCTTTTCTCTCTTTTGTTCAAAAGTCCACGTTTTCATCAGATGTTCCTCCAAATTCCTCCCTCCAAATCCACCCTCCCCTCAACACACCCCACTTAACAGCTCGCTCTCTCTCTCTTGCATTCTCTCTCTCAAACCAAAAATGAAACAGAAAGCCAAAATGAAAATGAGTAAGAAAAAAAACCCAAAACAAACAAACAATAAAAAAAAAATTAAAACAACACAAAAATAATGGAGTCCACTCTGTGTAGGTCAGTTACTCTTAAGCATGCGGCCTGCCCTGGAGGGAGTGTGGTTAATACAGTTCCCACTGAGTCACCCATACTCCTGTAAGTAACCCCCCCCAATTTTTATTTTTATTTATTTTTTATTTTTTTATTTTGCCATTCCCAATTCAAAATCAACCATTTGGTCCTAACTAGAGATAAGTCAAACTGGATTGGAATGGAATTACCTTGCTACTGTTGAGGGGTGAGGAGCCACGGAGCTTGATCGAAAGTGCTGTATCCTAAATCCCTGCTGGGAGTACAGGTGAGGATAAGGAAGGAAAGGGAACATTTGCAATGTCCCTTTTGTGGCTGCCAGTGGTGGCTGCTTCTGCTGCTGCCTCCTGCCCCAGCTGGCTGCTTCTTACTTTTCATCTTAAGAGCTAGATGACAATAATGATGATGAGGGCACACAGTGAAGCCCAGCTTCTGGAACACTTGATTGGGAGGAGTGGGGATACAGAAGGAAGAGCGTACCCAATCAGGCATTACCCTCTGTCTTCGGATCTTACTGCCCTAACATGGCTCCTGATTATGTGATGAGCCAGCATATGTTGCTGGCTAATTTAAATATTTATGGTGGATTTTCAGATTACTTTTTAGCATGCCAGAATGTTGACTCCCTATAAATCGTGTAACTTCCCAGGTGGAAGGACCATTAGTATCTAGTGTGGATTTTTTCTGCCTAGCTGTCTAGATGGAGAATTTAGTCCCCGAGAGAGCCAAATGGTAGCTCAAGGTCATATAGGCATTTGTGGCAGAAATGCTAGCTCATTTCTCAGGGCGCTGGCATTGCACCACACCAAAAGCCTCTCCCAAGAGAGTGGGGACTAGAAAGCTGCCAGTGCATTGGAAACAGATGGGGGCCATGTTGCTCTTTTCAGAGGAAAAGGAGGCACATCATTCTCTGAGGACAATGAAGGAAACAAGAGATGGTCAGGTACAGGCTGAACAGAGTTCCTGTCATCTCCCGGCTTCCCACGTGACAGTAAAATAGTACACAGGGATGCTGCTGCCCCTGTTGTAGCAAGTATGAGACCTAGCTGTTTTGAAACTCTCTTCCTCCCAAATGGATGAAGGTGGGGAACAAAAAAATGCATCAGGCTGTAGATGAATCATAAGCCCTGTGGTACAATTGCCTTGCAAAGAGACCTGGGCAAGGCAGTATCCATGCATCCTGCTGAGAATACATCCTGCTGGTGCTGTGTCATGCTGGGCATGCATCTGAGCTGTCATGCTGTCTTGAAATGTGTGAACACAAAATGTTCAGAGTACACGTGGTCAGTGCAGAAGTCAAAAGCATAGGCTTTGATGTCAGTGGGATGAGGGTTCAAGTCTCAACTCTGTCCCTTTCTAGCCAAGTACTCTTGGGTTGGTCACACAATCTCTGTTTCCTCATCAGTAAAATGATCTTATTCAAACTGCTCAACTTCTCGAGGTGTGATTGTGACTATTGCAAAGGGCAAACTAGGCTATGTACAACACAGTCCCACACTGCTCTTACAGGGCATTGCTGCAAAGCTGCGTAGGTATTCTCCCATCCTCAGAGGAGGGACACATTTGACTAGCAGCCCACAGGACAAGAAAGGCCCCATACTGTGCTTCTTTTGCTCTTCATCTTTGCATTCTTGTGGACACGTGTGGCGCATGTTATCATCTGGTGACATGGCCAATCAAAGCAAAACCAACTACAAACTCCCATTCAGCTTCTGCAGAAATAAAGACAGCAGTTTAAGATCTTGACATGGGAGCCAGGCATGGTGGTTATGCCTTTAATCCCAGCACTCCTCGGGTGGTAGAGGAAGGCACATCTCTGAGTTGGAGGTCAGCCTGGTGTTCAAAGAGAGTTCCAGGACACCCAGAGCTCTTACAGAGAGAAACCCTACCTTGAAAAAACAGAAACAAAAATGAAAAATAAAAAAAAGATCTTGATATAGGGTCCTTTATAGCTTGGTGACAGTTTGTCCTTATCTCCAGTATGAAAGTACTGAAAGGCAGTAAGATTTTAAGAGGCACGGTATCATGAGAGCTGATGAAATCATAGTCACCCTTGGAGGGGATTAACGTAGTTCCTATAGGATCGAGTTACTCGCTGGTGTGGTGGATCGGGGGCTGCTACAAACCAAAAGTGCATACCCTTGCTGCTTATGGAAGTTTCTCCTTCTATATGTCTGTCATTTTAGGACAAAGCCAGCTACTGAAAACATGATTCAGTAACTAGCACTTTCTAGTTACTGAATCATGTGATAAATAAAACAATTTTCTTTGTAAAGTATTGAGACACTGGTATTTAGTTATAACACCACAAAACAGTCAGACAGGGAAGTTATACTGGATTTTCTGGGTGGGTCCTAGTCTTGGTCTGCCTGCCTGTACCCTCCCCCTCCCTCCCTCTGTCCCTCCCTGTGTGTGTGTGTGTCTGTCTGTCTGTCTGTGTGTGACAAGTGTGACATACACAGAGGAGAATGCAGTGAAAAGGCAGAGCAGCGAGATTTGACTACATTGGTCTTAAAAGCTGGGGTGCCAAGGGTTGTAGGCAGCCACCAGAGGCTGGGAGAAACAGGTAATACAAGTAATGCATTGGTTCCTAGCTCCTCAGGGACAAGTAGGGCCTTGTGAACACCTTGCTTTCACAATGACACTTATTTTGGACTTCTGGCCTCTAGAGACAGTGAGAGATTAAATCCCTGCTATCTGCCCCTTCCAGTTTGTAGTTCTTTGTTATGACAATTCCCAGGAAATTAACACAAGAGTCTCTCTGCCTATTAAGCACAATGGTTTCTGCACATTTTAAGCATCAAAATCATTCACTTTTCCCAGTGTAGGGACAACAGGTAAAAGTAAAGGAAGATGGTTGAAAGAGAAGACCAGGATATCTACCTGTTAGGAACTATGTCTGTGCTGTCTCCTGAAGCACCCCTCAGAACCTTCTGTCACCACAATGTAAAAACCTGTCTAGCTGCAACCACCTAACTGTCTAGATGGGGGTTGGAGCTGGGGTGGGGGTAGGGGGGAGCAGTTAGCTGACGTCCTCCTCCTGCCTGAGTGCAGGTTGACTCAGCCCTATCCCTGGATCCCAGACAAACAACTAAGATGAATTTTGGTTTTAGCATACCTTTCTGTTTTGACCAAAGACTGCCAAGTATGTTGGATGTGGCAAACTCAGATGCAGTATTTGCTCATGAGAGTACAGATGTTGAGAGTACAGCTCTTGAGCAGGCTGCTAAAGCATCTTTCAAGATGAAGCTTCACTGCTTCGTTCCTCAGCTGTGTGCCTTTGGACACTTGGGTCTCCTGGATAGAACCTAAGAGTGAGGGTAGTGGTGAGTAGGAATGAACAGCAAAATCCAGAAGCTATTGGTGTCCCTGAAACCATGAATCCTCAAGTGAATGGAGAGCCCAGACAAGAATATAAGAGAATTCCAGTCAGATTTTTTTCTTGCTGTTGTTAAATTTAAAAGTTTTGAATGTCAGTTCTACCAAGAGGCCTTTGTGATGGATAAAGAAAAGGTTACAATGAAACATTACCTCCCTTTTCCCTCTGGCCTTGATACTAACCGCAAAACATTAAAAGTCAGGTTCTCTATCCTCCCCAAGCATAGTCAACATAGGATGGCATTTTCAAAGGGAACTTTACAAGGAACCCTGAGAAACCCGTGGGAAATTAAACAAATAAGATCCAAGCCCTCTCCCCAGGCTCAGAGTGGTGGAGCATTTTCCAAACAGTGTCTGAATGCAGGGCAACGTGTCTGACTATTTCCAGGACGACTGGCTTCTTCATATTGTGTGTTTCTGCTACTTTGCCGACTAATGTTGAAAGATGTATGGCAAGATGGGAGTAATAATCACAGCCCTCAGGAGGGTGAGGCGAGAGGATTTCTAAAGTTTGAAACAATCCCGGCTTAGATCTGAGATCATGACAAGCATGAGCTTACAGAGACACTTTCTCAAAACCAAAGAGAACAGGTGGGAGGGGAGAAGGAGGGAGGAAAGGAGAGAAGGGGAGCGGGGAGAGGCACAACCCAGAGAGCTTCTATCTGGGGAAAGGAGATATGTTTTGAGAAGGAACAAAGTGACTAGGTGTGGGGCTTCAGTCTTGTAATCCCAGCGCTCGGGAAATAGAAGCAGGAGGACCAGGAATTCAGGGTCATCCTCGACTACATAGTGAGTTTGAGATCAGTCTGGGCTACATGAAACTAAACAAACAACAGCAAAACCAAGGAAAAAATATGTGAAAACACGAGTGCGCACGCACGCGCGCGCGCACACACACACACACACACACACACACACAGCTACACGTTTTGCTTGAGCCCATACTCAAGTGGCTACCACTGATGGGAGCAAAATTCGAGTAGAGAAGAGTGACTACAAACTAGATCCAGCTAGAAAGGGATTTCGTGGATCAATAGCACTAGTGCTCTCAGCAAAGGAGTGTGCACTGCTTTCCACTAAAACAGGAATGAAGGGTCCAAGGGTGCTTTCCCAGCATTCCACAACACTGTTCTATTAGCTGCAGACTTATGGTAGCAGCAAGAAGCCTCACCCCCTCTTCAGTTTGAGAAGAGAAGCACCTCTGGGCTTTAGAATGAGAAGAGCACACCTCCTTTAGAAATGCTAAGGAAGTCACACACTGATGCCGTTTGCTGTGACCTGACAGTTCTTCCCCCTTTCCTGTTCCTTACCCAAAGCCTTTAGTGAGCAGCTATGTTTCTGACTTCCCCACTAGTCTTAGTTTAGGATTACCCACCCCTTTTTCCTCTCCCTCCCTCTTCCCCTCTCCCTCTCCAGGTCTCTGTCTCTCTCCCTCCTCTCCTTGTATCTCCCTCTCTCTCTCTCCCTCTCCCTCCCCCTTCCCCCTTCAGTCTTAGCATGCTGACCTGACTGGCCTAGACCTTCTTTTGTAACTCAGGGCAACCTTGAACTTACAGTGATCACCATGCTTGCATTATGGCATGTGAGGGATGGAATCCAGGGTCTTGTGCATGCTAGGCAAGGACCAGCTGCATGACATCCCAGGCCACATGTTCATTTTCTATGACCATCTATAGGATTGTGATGGATGTGTTTCTTACTGGACACTTTTCTTCTCACCCCGTGTGTGTTAACTGCCTGTGTCTTTGTGTGTTCCTGAAGTGGACACCTGTAGCCACTCAATTACTTCTCCTTTTCCCCAGTGGTCAGCACTTGGGCTCCCTTATTATACAAGTGCTGTGTGATCAGGATCCTGACCAAGAGCCCAGTAATAAGCTGGATGCTGGTGCTCAAAGTAGAACCTGAAAGTGTTGCCTTGTGTGGAAAAGGGTCTTTGTAAGCATGATCAAGGTAAGGATTGTAAGCTTGGGGAAATTATCCTTGATGGTCAGGGTGGGTAACAAATGCAGTCCCACATTTACTTAGTGCCTCAGACAGGACAACACAAACAGCAGCAGAGCTCTAGAGCTGTGAGGTTAGGATTGTAAGAGTCTGGGGTCAAACACTTCCTATTTCCATATTGGAATAGGCCTAAGTGTGCCTTAATCTGTAGCAGAATAACTCCAAAGTGTTCCTATTTTAACACTCTTGTGTTTGTTGTTCTGGGGATGTAACCCAGTCCTTCACACATGGTAGGCCAGCACTCTGCCACTGAGCTCTGTCCCCATTTGTCAACTAACTCTATTTTCACTTGGCTTTCTCTGTGTTTCAATGAGCACTTTCTATTCCCAAGACTGTCAGTCCTTAACTCTACTAACTATTGGGAAAGACTGTTCCCTTTCTTGGGTTCTGTCCGTGTGAATGTATATTTTGGAGGGAAGAGCAGAAAAGTAGTTGCAGGTCCTGGCCTTGAAGATAAGAGTGATATAGCCACAAACCGTTGGCAGTCACCAGAAGCTATCAGAGACAAGGAATTCATTGCCCCTGGAGCCTCCTGGAGGAGCCAGGTCCTGCCGCCACTTTGGTTTAAGCTTATGCATCCTCATTTTGGACTTTCAGCTTCCAGTCCAGAGCTTTGAGATAATACATTTTTGTTTGTTTTTGTAAGATTGTTGTCATCATCATTAATGTTGTTATAGCCCAGGTTGGCCCCAAGCTCATGATCCTCTTGCTTAGGCCTTCTGAATGCTAAGAATACAGGTGTCCATCACCAGGTGTCCAGCTAATTTATGCTGTTACTATTTCAAACAGAGCATCCAGAACAGTGAAGGCAACAAACCCTGGGGCTAGTTAAATAACACCTGGTAACTCTTCATAGCCGCTGCCACCAGTCACACACAATGGTTTCTCTTTCGTCTTATGCCAGCCAAGGCAGCTGATATTGCCAATCTGACATGCAAATCCTGTCTCTTTGTTTTTCTTTGCATCTCTTGATTCCTGGGAATCTGGAATGTGAGCCTTTCCTGCGCACTCCCTCGATGGCCTTTTGGGTGTCTCCTTCTGGAACAGCCTGTTCACATGCTTGGCTCACTTTCCTCTTGGGTCTCTTTCTTGTTGGTTTGCAGAATTTCCTTGTGTATTTTTCCTCCATTAATCCCTTGTTGCTTTTAAACAGCAAATATCTTTTCTCCATCTGTCATCTGTCTCTTAACTCTATCTGCACTGTCCTTAATGGAAGGAAATTTTTAATTGTGTCGTTACCCAATCTACTTAATTCAAATATGCCAGTAGAGGGGTAGGCTGGGCAAGGAGTCTAGGCAAGTAGAGTGAGTGCTGCTGAGCCTGTGAAGACAATGTGTGCAAACTGTACACCATTGGGCTGTGCAGGAGCATGCTCCTCTGACTGATTGTCATCCTCCCGTTGGTCCCTCGTCTACACTGCTCCTCTGTTCTCCCTGCTAATGTGAGCAGTTCAGACTTCAGTGTGCACTAAAATCATCCTGAGGAGAGAGCTTGTGAAAATCAAGATTCCTAGGGCTGCAAAGGCACCTTGGTTGATACAGTGCTTGCCTAGCATGCACAAGGCCCTACCGACAACTCTCAGCACTGCATAAACCAGATGTAATGGTGGCTCCCTATAATCTTAGCATTCTGGAAGTGAAGGAAGGAAAATCAGGAGTTTAAGCTCATCCTTGGCTATATAGTGATTTTGAGACCAGCCTGGGATACACGATACTCAGTCTCAACAAACAAAACAAAATAAAACTAAACAGAAAAACAAGATTTCTGGGTGGCTGTTGTATGACAAAATATTTCCCGGGGACATACAACACATACATCGACTAACCCTAGTTAGGGAGCCCACACAGACCAAAGTGTGAATTTAACACCAAACTCCAACTTAGTGAACTAATGAATTTCATTAGGATTACTTACAGGAGCATAGGCAAGTGTTTACTTATAGGATCAGAAAGGACTCAAAGACAGTTTCATCACCAAGGCCCACCCGAGGATGGGTGAGAGCTCACAAAGCTGGGAACCTGGAATGTACTGCACAGCCTGCAGGCAGCTCAACAGGTTGGAGAGGTCCTTTCCCAGTAACTCAGTACATCTAAACGTCTTCCAGATAGCTCAGCTGGTTTCTGCTTCTTCCAGGCATCTGTTCTGGTCTCAGAGTCTTCTTTGCAGCTTGACTCTCTTCCATCTGAGGAGGACTCTCAGTGTTTACTACTACTAGTGCATCTGGTCCATTTCAGGAACTTCCTGAAGCTATTTTGGGTTGTTTACCTTCCTGTTTAAGGAGCTTCCACCCGGATGAAATGTTACTCAACAGTGCAACGCCTCCAAT
Organism: Rhynchomys soricoides; assembly: GCA_019843965.1. Lineage (NCBI taxonomy): Eukaryota > Metazoa > Chordata > Mammalia > Rodentia > Muridae > Rhynchomys > Rhynchomys soricoides. The sequence goes on from JADRCH010007280.1 coordinate 349,126, forward strand.
TTCGGCACAAACATGCCTGGAGAACTTTCTGATACACTCTGGGTGGTGCTATGGCTGTTGTCCCTAGACTGAGGATACCCAGAGAGCCATGCTTAGATGTCCACTGAAGACCAGCACATTGGTTAAAAGGAGACACCCTGAGGAATGTGGCAAGGATAGAAAGGTGTATAATTACTGAGAAGAACCCAAGGTCCCTACTCTCCTTACGCTGTGGGATATTTGCTTTGCAATAGCTACAGGGCTTCCTTCACAGTCTTATTTCCTGAATCAGGATGCACATTGTGACTTGTCCAGCTGGAAGCCGAATGCGACCTACAGAGCATGCACATGCACCAGTGCAGCTGCCACAGGATGGTTCCACCAGAGCAGCAAGAGTATGATGGAGGTGTGCCGGAAGGGGGCGTGTCAGTCATGCTGGGAGGAATGGGCAAGGTATCAGCTCTTTTCTCTCTCCTGGCTGATACCAAGTGTCCTGTGGCCAAGACAGGGGGCTCCCTTTCCTGTTAGCTGACCCTGATCAGGCTCTTCTGTCTCATCTACTTATAGAAAAACACAGACCTTGAAAGATTCCCTAAAGAATGAAACACCAGGAAATCCTACGGGAATGAGGCTAACCCGTGCCTTGGAACCAGTAGGGGCTTCCTTTCCAGAAAGAGGTCTAGAAAATTATAACCTGGTTATAGGGAAGGTGGAGGAGGAACAGAGGTGGGAGGAATGCTGGGAGGGGATGGGCAAGAGTAGGAAAAATGAGGACATGGGGTACAGCAGAAGGGGAGGACAAGAGGGAAGGGACGAAGTCAAGAACACCCTCCTTAAATATCAAACTTGCAGTAGAAAGAGGGGGACACCAACCCACCCACAAAACCTTCAACCCAAAATTTGTCCTGCCTACCAGATATGCGGGGACAAAGATGAAGTGGAGACTGAGGGAATGGCCAACCAATGACTGTCCAACTTGACACACATCTCATGGGCAAGAATCAATCCCTGACACTATTAATGATACTGTGCTACGCTTGCAGACAGGAGCCTAGCATAACTGTCCTCTGAGAGGCTCCACTCAGCAGCTGACTGAAAGAAATGCAGAGATCCACAGCAAAACATTAGGCAGAGCTCAGGGAGTCTTGTGGAAGTGTGGAAGAAGGATGGAGGGAGCAGGAGGGGTCAAGGACGCCACAAGAAGATCTACAGAGTCAACTAACCTGGGCCCATGGGGGCTCACAGAGACTGAACCACCAACCAGAAAGCATGTATGCACTGGACCTAGGTCCCCCACACATTTGTAGCAGATGTGCAGCTTGGTCTTCATGTGGGTCCCCTAACAACTGGAGCTGGATAACCTCAGATTCTATTGCCTGCCTTTGGATCCCCTCCTCATACCTGGACTGACTGGTTTGGCCTCTCTGGGAAAGGCAGGACAGGGAGGAGAGGAGGGAGGAGGGCGTGATCGGGATGTAATGTGAATAAAAAGATAAACATGAAGAAAAAAAGAACAGCCCCCTCTGAGTGCTTGCAAGAGGAGAGCAGCACCTTTGGTGCCCCACTCTTCACAGGCCCTGAGGTTTTATTTAGATGAGGATGAGAGCAGATGAGAGGGGGGGTAGGTAGGAAAGGGTAACAAGCTTGCTGCTGGGAAGGAAGCAACACAGTGCGGTAGTCTTGCTTTTTGAGTCGAACCTCCCCTCCTGCCTGCCTGCTCTTCTGAAACTCATAAGCCCTTCCCCTGCACACTCCAAGGTGTACTTTTGACTCTGGAAGGCTCATCTTCCCAGTTTCTAGTGAAACAGCAACCAGGGTGACAACATTGACAGAACATTCAAACCTTCTCCTACTACAAACAACATAGAGCAAATCCTACTGGTAGGGGGGCTGCAGAATGGAGCCAGGTATAGGCCTCTCCAGTGGAGCTGAGGGCTTAGCACTTGGCCACTGCCCAAGGGCTGCTTTGGGACTTTACCCTTGCTCTGGATCCTTCTGAAGACTTTGCATCACATAGTGGAAGGCAGGCCAAAAGGGGGTAGGAGGACATGGCCTAGAGTGACCCTTAAGCCACTTGGCCAGCCACCTTCTGGTTTTCTAGGCTACCCTGACTATCTAGCACCTACTAGTTGACACCATCACCCTCCACGGAGCTTACAGGGGTCTCATTCAAATGGAGTCTTTGTAAGCCTTAATACAGGTTTTCATTCATTCGTTTGTTTGTTCATTCACTCATTCATCTATTCTTTTTCCCACCTGCAGCTGCACAAAGGCTTTCAGCGTGCTTCCCTACAAAGACCTGACATTCTGCTATGGAGGCAGATGGCAAGTCACTCATCTCTGGGCTTCCACTTCCCCAAATTTCCCCAATCCCTGTTTTCTCTCTTTCCCAGTTCTCTTGTTCCCTTTTGCCCAGAGCTGATTCTGGATAGTCTTTTCTGCAACTATCAGGCCACCAGTGCCTTGGGCCTTCAGCATGGGTTCCAAACCCCTAACAATGAAGGAGAGTCTGCCTCTGCTGGCCTGGGGAGTAATTCCTGGGGAAAAATTCTTTATATTTCCCAGGGTCCCTGTACCACAGCCATTTCCTGTACCAGGCTGGTTCTCTTTCCTCTCCAATTCCTTATCCCTCTGCCACCATGCCTCAAGTGCTGGAACTACCCTTGTTTTGACAGCCACTGCAAAGCATCCATGTTCAGCTGAGGATACTGTCAATGATGCTGCTAGCCAGTCTCTCCTCATGCAGTTCAGATTTTCCTCCTCCTTTTCTGGATTTTCCTCTTGGTTTCCTTCTATCACATCCTCTATGGCCTGCTACTTGCAAGCATTAGAGAGCATGGGGAAGAGGGGAAACTTGAACCTTGTACGTGACCATGAGAAAACTTCTAGTTCCTTTGAAACTTCACCATGGACTTGCCCTAGTACCCACTCAGCTAAATATGTACTGAGACTCTGGGATCACACACCAAAACAAAGGTTGCTCATTATTTTAGAAGCAACATTGTAGAACTAAGTAGAAACAACAGATCCATGCTATATATCTGAAAACCCAGAACCAGGGAAAGCTGAGACAGGAGGATTGCTGTGTGTTTGAGACCAGCCTGGTCTATGTAATGAGTTTCAGGATAGCCAAGACTAGAATGAGACCCTGTCCATAAAACAAACAATGGGGTTGGTAATATGCCTCAGGGAATAAAGACTTCTGCCACCACACCTGATACATCTGAGTGTGATCTACACGAGCCACATGGATGGTAGAAAGAAAAAACACTGTGGCGCAACCCATATGCACACACACACACACATGCATAGTGAGATAAATGAATAAATACAATGTAATAAAAAATAGACTTAACAGCCCGTACAACAACCAGGTGCAGAAGTTTACGAACATAATCCCAGAACCAGGGAGGTAGAGAAGAGAGAATTAGAAGATTCAGGCCAAGCAATGGAACACAGCTGAGGCCAACATAGGGCCTAAAAGGCCATGTCTCAAAACAATATAGAACAAAACAAACACCCAGATCCATAAAAATAACCTCTCATTAACAGTTGAATTGACAAGCAACCTGTGACCTAGTCACAGTGGATGTCATTCAGCCACATTGATAATATCGTGCTCCTCCATTGGAGGAGCCTTGGAAACATGGTGAGTGGAAGTCAGGCACAAAAAGACAGGTTGCATGATTCTGGTTCTATGAACTCTCTAGAGGAGGCATATTCATAGAGATGGAGAACCCACAGAGAGTTGCCAGGGCTGTGGAAGGCTACGACAGGGAGTGACTGCTTAATGAGGGACAGAGTTTCCATTGTGGTTGATGGACAATTTTGGAACTGGGCATAGGTGGATGGAATAAATATTACTGAATTACACATTTGTAAAGGCTAAAACACTAATGTTTATGTTTTGTATATTTTACTACTAAGAAAGACACAAATGTCCGTGTCCCCTTTGGCCTTGATCCTTTTCTCGCTCCACGTGGCATAGGCCTGCAGCACCATAGGCCAACCATAGGCCTGCAGCACCATAGGCCAACAACTGAATGGAATCTGTTGAGGAGTTGTTTCCTGCTTCCTCCTGGTTACAGAATTCCTTCTGGGCTGAAGGCTGGAGGCATAAAAGACTCAGGAAGCCGAGGAGACTTAGAAGACACAGGAAGTCCAAGAAAGTTACTTTTTGGAAATCAGGCCCCTGAGGCTAGCTATATGGGCAGTTAACAATTGTGGGTCAGGGGGAGACTATTCCTTGGAGCTGCTTGAAACCCCCCCAGGAGCTCCAGGGATGCAGATTTCATGAGCTGTCACCTGTGCTAGGTTGGGATTTTCAGCCTTGTAGCTGCCTGTGAGTCACTCATATACTTCTAAGTAATCCATAACCCATGTTACTATAAGTAACGCCACTAACTCAAGCTAGACTTGAGCGGAATCATACTTTGGTCTGTCTTCATGGCCCTATCTGAAGTAAACAGATGTTCGTTTGCCTCTCCCACTGCTGCTGAGTGAGATGGAAAAAGTGAAGAGCAACAGCCAGGCTCACCTCAGGGGCTCTCAGCTCTCGTCAGGGTTGCACTGACGACTGGTGGGTATCTTGGCAGGCACAAGATCTCAGGGTCTGTGATCTGCTCACAGGAGACTTACTCCTGATGATGCTGCATGATTACGAGGAAAGGAAGTTACAGGACCAAAAGGCACCAGGCCATGGGCACTCTGGGAACAGTGCTGGGGGAAAGTGGAGGGAAAATAAGCCCTTAAATGTTACTGCCTGGGGCTTTCAGCTGTCCTAAAAGCTGACAAAAGAGCAGAGTTTACTGACTGTTCCACCCCTCACTGCAAACAGTGTGCTTTGCAAAGTTCTCACAGCTCAACTAGAAATAGACACATTTGTGGGCAGTTTGCTCTCTAGTTTGGGGGGAGATGGGAAATAGGGGGTGGAAGTGGGGTGGTGGTGGTGGTGGTGGTGGTGGTGGTGGTGGCGGCGGCGGCGGCGGCGGCGGCGGCGGCGGCGGCAGGGGCCTGAAGGCAAGCAGGCCTGGACAAGACCAGAGGCCAGAGGTTTGCAGAACATTCTGGTCCTCTGTAGGATGGGAGAGCCAGAGGAAAAATGAAAAAGAGCAGATTTGTGTGTCAGCCCCAGAGGATCTAGGCTACACAGAAAGGCCTTCCTCATCTCTGCACCAGGAGGAAGTGGCCTAGCTTTCAGTGATTTACAGTATATAGTTGGTGGAGGCAGAAGGCAGGACAGTAGCAGATCAGATTGGCCTCTGAGTCCACATGCAATACCCAGGCAGCAGGAATGCTTTGAAAGGATGTGGCTGAAATGTCAAGGCCACTAGAATGCCAGCCAGAGGAGCCATTAGATAGTACAGATTCTGCAGGCCTGGAACAGATCTGAATCCCACCATTGGAGACAGCCCTTTGAACCTCTTTGCTAACCATGCTTGTCACCTATCATATTAGACACTCTCCTTCACATAGTAATTGTACCAGTGTTTGGAGACAAGCAGGGAATGATTTAATCATTGCAGAAATTGAGGTCCAAGGGGGGCTCTAAAAGTCAGCTACCCCAGCACATTTTGACATTGGATTCATCTGTCTATCCTTACATCCCATAACCAATTTTTAATATCTTCTTTCTTTTTGGACAAGTAAACAGCTTTAAAGTAAATCTCTGCTTGGGATTCTAAAATCCACAGGGAAGCTACTGGGTTTAGAGCTTAGAGTTGAAACTCCCTGTTCTTTCAGCCAGCCCACAACATATTTTTGAATAGTCTTAGGAGCCTGGCCCCAGGGTGAGTACTTGAGGGATGTGGGAGGTTGACAATAGCTCCCTAAGATCTACAGGTTTAAATCCCTGCAACCTGTTATGAATGTTACTTTACATATGAAAAGAGATTTTGCAGATGGGGTTAAGTTCACAGTTGTGAAGGTGTCCTGGTATCCAGGTGGGCTGGAAATGCAATCACATGCACCTTCATTAAACGGGGATTTCAACGAATACACCGAAGAGGAGGCTGTGTGAAGACAAAGGCAGAAACCGGTCTGGTGTAGCCACCGGCAGCTGGGAGGGCTAAGGAGGCATGCATGGCGTCCTCTTGAGCCTCCCAAGGAAATGTGCTTTAATACCTTCATTTGGAACTTCTGGTCTCAGAAGTGAGAGAGAATAGATTTATGCCATTTAAGACATTTAAGTTTGTAATTTGTAACAGCAGCTGCAAGAACAAGGCCCAGACTCTGCCTTTTGAGGAGTGTCCAGTACATTAAATTGATCAATTCCACAGTACACGTGTAAGTGACTAACTGGATGAATGTGTTTCCTTCTGTCTGAGAGAAAACCTCATTTCCTGCCACCAGGCAGTGGGAACTAGAGATTTGGTCAAAGGTATGTGTATTTAAAAACACTCTGAGTGTTGAGGACAATAATTTCCTCCTGTTCTTTCAATCTAAGGACCTTCTCATTCTCCTCACGGCTTTAAGAAAACTATTCTCCACCCAGACCTGGGGATCTGTCGATGATGAGATGATGATCACAAGCAGATCACCTGATTGGCTGGTCACAGAGGACTGAGGAGCGAGTGACAGCTGGAGTGAGTGGGAGGTGTTGGGCCTGTGCATCAGAGGGGATGTCTGTGCACACATGTGTTAGTCTGTATGGATATACATGGGCTTGTGAGTGAATGACAGTCAGAATGAGCATTGTGCATGTGAGGACTTCTGGGTGTGAGTGTGCACACAGGGAGGAGGTATGAGAATGAGGGCACATGTGACCCTGTGGAAGCACACGGGCTTGTGGGATCAGGGTGGGTATGAGGGAGCATGAGAGGTGAAGTCAGAGACTGCAGGTGAAACAGGCCTGTGCTGCTGACAAGAAAGCACTGGGATGAGGCTGGCTGGCATCTGATTCAGAGGAGACTGCTTCTACTGTGATCAAAGTGTGCCCCCGCAAAACTATGGGCCCATGAGCTTAGTGTCTCTAGGTTGCTCACCCACTTGGCCCTGGAAGACCAAAGCAGCTAAGGTTGGGCCTGGGGCTGCTAATCCCCTTCCATCCCCGTGCTATCTGCTCAGGGCCTCTCATTGGAGGCCTGACAGGCAGTGCAGGTGGAACTGAATTGCCACGTATGACTTCTGACCTCAAGAAGGCATGGTGCAAATTTGTCCTGCCAGCCAGGCCAGTCCTGGCTATTCTCATGGCTCAGCATCAGCTTGAGAGTCTGCCTGCCTACAGATGAATGAATTCAGTAGCCCAAGTCAGCTAAGTGTATTATAAGATGGCTTTTGGAGGGAGCAACAAATAATTACTGGCTGCAACCAGTCTGTAAAGCCTCGACTCACTGAAAAGCTGGATTCATCTAAGGTAGCTTGTTGCTGAAGAAGCTGCCCCGTAGGCCCTGTTTTGGCAGGATGTCTCCTTTACTCCAGATGGCCTAGGTTGAAGGGGAGACAGAGTTCTGAGTGCTTCTGAGCAGCACTCTTCCAAGGAACCCTGTCATGATTGACCATGGTAATCAACTTCACTGAACTGGGCTCCACTAAGAGATATGCTCCTAGGTGAATTTATGAGGATATTTACAGAAAGGACTGATTGAGGTAAGAAGATCCTACCTCAGTGTGGGCAGCTCCTTCCAGAGGTGGCCCAGATCTAAAGCATCCTGAGGGAAAAGCAGGGTTGCTTTTGCTTGTCTGTCATTTCCTTCTTTATGGTGAGCACATCTATTCCGCGGTTGAGGCTGTGGCTATAGCTACCACATGCATCCTTTGCAAACATAGGAACCCAGTTTTTTCAGCCTTTCAACATGGATTGAAGAGTGGTGGCTCTCTAAGAATCCTCCAAGGTCTAGATTGGGACGGCTGAGGCTTCTAGCTTCGTGGACTGAGCAGCTACCAGGTTTTCGTCTCTCCAGTGTGAAGAGAGACATTGTTGCACTAGCCACTCTGTATCAAGTAAGCCAATCTAATAAATTCCTTTTGCAACATATACTCATTCCGTCAGTTCTGTTCCTTCAGAGCAGAGGGTCTCAACTTGTGGGTCACAATCTCTTGGGGGTCGAATGACCCTTTCACAGGAGTTGCCTAAGACCATCGGAAAATGCAGATACTTAAGATTCGTAGCAGTAGCAAAATTACATTTATGAAGTAGCAACAAAAATAATTTTGTGGTGGGGAGTGGTCACCACAACAAGAAATGCAAGAACTACTGATCTAGAGTTCTGACTAATACAAGTACTGACTAATACAAGACCCATCAGCAATTATTGATTCCAGGTACTGTAGGGTGCCCCCTTTTGGAAAACAGGGGCATTTCCCATGGGCCAAGTGATTGTAAGGTTTGAGGTTGGATTGACACGTGACCAATGAGGAACACTGGACTCCTCAAAGCCTCCTGCCAATCCAGATCATCTGCCTGAAGGAAAGGGTATTTAATGACTGCTTGCAGAATCCAGTGGCTCCAGTATGGACAGACAACCACATGGGACAGGTTGACCTTCCAGGTAGCTTAAATATTTTTTGGAGTTTAAGCACTCTAGGGATTCAAAAGTACATGGACAGAGTCACAAGCCAGATCTCTGCCATGGACCCCATTTAGCTAGAGTAAGTAGCTTTAGCATTCATTGTCCAGGAAGTTTAGGTTCTTGCCACTCTCCACTGGTCCTTCCACATTGCCCCGTATCTTCTGTTTCTGCCCTATCTGTCCACTATCCCAACTGCCCAGTCATCAGGTCTTAGCTTTGTAAGCTATATTCTCTGTCACCTTCCTGTGGCCTTGACTGATTGCCCCTATAGACTGTCTCTCCTATATTCTGTATCCTCATCTGCCTGGTAGAGGCAACTCTCTGAGCTCATACTGTTACCTCTAGAGGAAAAAACCCCTGGTTTCCCTCTCTGCCCTCTCCCTGTTGTCGATCTGAGGGTCCACCATTATGAAAAACACCAGGCCTTTCTAGCTACTGCTCTCATTGCAGGCAGTTTGTGTCTTTGGCCATCCCTGAGGCTGTCCACTCCTCCACCTATGCTAGGTCCCCATTCTGGCCTCTGGAAATAGCTTTCTAATTAGATTCAGCCTCTACCATCATCCTTCCTGCATCCCACTTGAACTGTCACTCAGCTGCCAGAGCCTCTAATGAAAATGCAAATGGGTATTGGAGAGATGGCTCAGAGGTTAAGGGATCTGAGTTCCTCTAGCTTCTGTGGGTTCCAAGCATGCAAGTGGTATACAAGACACAAAGGAAGGCAAGATTCCCATGTGCATAAAATAAAAGTAAAATAAAATGCAAACATAGTGTCTTCATTTCTTTTTCTATTACTGTGATACAACACCATGACCAGGGCAACTTCAAGGATAAGAGTCTGTAATAGCAGAGACACATGGCAGCAGGCATAGGTGAGAGCCTACATCACAAACCTGAAGCAGAATTCAGAGAAAATAAGCTGGGAATGGAGCCAAGGTTTTGAAGCCCACCCCAGTAATTGTACTTCCTTCTGCAAGGCCATACCTCCTAAATCCACCCAAACAGCACCACCTCCTGGGGACCAAATACTTAAATGCCTTGGAGGACATCTCATTCAAACCACATGGTCCAATGGTTTGATATAGCTGAGTCAGTGGTGTGTTTGCCTAGCATGCATGCAGGAAGCCCTGGTTTCCATGCCCAGTACCATATTAACCAGGTATAATGGTCAATATCAGTAATTCCAGCACTTGTGAGGATAAGAAGTTAAAATCATCCTTGCCTATAGTTGGGCCCAAGCCTGGGCTACAGGGGGCCTTGTGTCAATGAAAAAGAAAATGCAATGTCACTTGCTCCCTTCAGCTCCCATCCTCCAAAGCTCTAGTTACTACAGGGAGCAACCTCATGCTTATTCTACTCCTCAAAGATTTGCCCGTCTCCCTGCTGTTGGCATCTGTGGATCCCACTTCAAAAAGAACCAACCCAGATGGGTGTTGTGGTGTACCCTATAACACTAGCACTTAGGAGATGGAGGCAAGAAGATCAGGAGTTTGGCCATTTAGAGATTTCTAGACCTTACTCTGTCACAAAGCAGTAAACACTGACTCAGCCTGTGCCAGGAGAGGAAACAGGTAATGCCACTCGCTACCACCTTCACCTTAAGCTCTAGCCACACACATACAGCTCTATACCTGGGCACAGAAGAGGCACAAACCTTTCCCCAACCACTCCCTTTCAGGGTAGACAGAGAGCTGGCCAAGATCTCCCAGGTTGGTGTTGGGTTTGTGTCAGGTTCAGGCAAGCAGGCTGGTATAGCCAGCATTCAACAGTGCCAGGGAAAGGTGCTTCAGCAGGTCTAGTTGGCAGGTTCATCAGGGCCATAGCTGAGTCAGCCTTTGTGGTCAGGAGATTAGAATCATACTTGGGAAGTAAGTGAAAAAGTGAGTATGAGGAGGATTAGGTGAACCAGCTTTCTCACGGTGGGACAGAGAAAATTCATGCAAATATGGAGACGTGCAATGATGCACAGAACTCTTGATCCAACCAGCAGGAACTGGTATGTGGCCCTGGCTTGAGTGAGCTGGCTGTTTCTTTGCTGTGTCCACGTGGAAGGGGCAGTAGAACTAACTGCACCACTGTGCTGAGGCTTCTGTTTCCCAATAGCCTGGGTACTTAAGTTCTTTTCCAACCAAACCTGAGGGAGAGAAAGATCTGAGAATACCTTCTCTCTCCTTTTAGAAAATATATGATAAAGCACTGTCTTCTTGGGAACAAACAAACAAACAAATTCAGTGCTATAGTATCTGCTTCAGCGTGCATCAGACAGTGAGCCTTTCTTTTATAAATCACTCCTAAGATGATCCTGAGGAGACTTCAAACCTAGGAGAATCTAAGATTTTTCAAACCAACTAAACTATACTTCTCCAAACTGTCAGGGCCCAACCTAGTGACAATGGTGCCACCTGTGATCCAAACACTCAGGAAGCTATGTGATACATAGTGCCAACATGTCTCAAAATCAAACATCGAGAAAACTATAGAAGTCATGCAAAATGAAGAAAGACTGAGAAACTATTCAGGCAGAATAATAACTGCATGGAGCATATCCGCTAAGATTGGAATCAGAAGAAGAAAAAGAAATGGGAAAAAAGTTGTTGACAGGTATAAGTCTTAGTCAGTGTTCTGTTGCTGTGAAGAGAAACCATGACCAAGGCAACTCTTATAAAATAAAGCATTTAATTGGGACTTGCTTATAGTTTCAGAGGTTTTCTCATAGTGGGGAGCATGGCAGCACACAGGCAGACATAGAGCTGGAAAAGTAGCTGTGAGTTCTACATCCTGATCTCCAGGCAGCAGGAAGAGAGACTTTGGGCCTGGCTTGAGCTTTTGAAACCTCAAAGCCCACCTCTTCAGTGACACATTTCCTCCAACAAGGCCACGCCTTCCAATCCTCTCAAGTAGTGTCACTCCATGGTAAATAAGCATTCAAATATATGAGCCTATAGGGCCGTTCTTATTTGAACTACTACAGTATATTAGTTAACTCTTTGTTGCTGTGAATAGTGACCAAAAGCTACTTAGCAGAAGAAAGAATTTATTTTGACTTACAGTTGTAGAGGAGAAGCCCATAATTTCAGGGAATACATGGTACCATGTGGCAGGAGCAGAACATTTCATATGCACAGAGGACATACACATACAGAGAGAGAGAGAGAGAGAGAGAGAGAGAGAGAGAGAGAGAGAGAGAGAGAGAGGAGACAGGCAGAGACAGAGAGACAGAGATATAGAGAAGAGCATAAGCACTGAACCTAGGATGAGACTGTAAACCTTCAGAGCCCACATCCAGTGATGTTGTTTCTCCAGTGAATCTATACCTCCTGAATGTTACTTAATCTCCCCAAACAGGGCCACCAAGTGGCTAGTGGTAGAGCACTTGCCTAGCAGGCATGAAGCCCTGGTATAGTAGTTGTTTTCTCGAGATTGGACATGACCATTGCCATCTTCACCTAGAATGCATGTGATCTCAGAAGATCAGGCATAGTAACATTTCTTTATGGGAGGAAAAGGTACTCTTTAGGTGCATGAAAACCTTTCAGAGGTTTCTCTCTAACCTGAGGTTATGTAAGAGGTATAAACCATTGTTTGAATTTGTTCATCCAGAGATGAGGCATTGAGGACAGAAGGCTGGAACAGACATGAGCCTTCCCAAACAGCCTTGCTGTGTGTCAGAGTCACACACAGGAAAGGAATCCTAGATGAAGCTCTGTTCAGCCAAGAAGCATCTTCACCCTGCTCTCCTTTCTTAGCTCCTAGCAATGTTAGTATCCATGGGCCCCAGATGTTGACTCTAGACCTACATCCCCAAAGGGAAAATGAGTTGCCTAAGATCTCAATCCAGGTAAGCTTCCAGTTGCTTCCCAATACAAGGAAAAGGAAGAAAGAAGACATATCCTTGCAAATATCAGAAAGTGGGGTAATACATGCTTTCAACAGCCTATGTGGTAACAGAAGTGTTCTGAATGTTATTGTGATTATGGTGGTATTTGATCAACTCTAGAAATTTACTCACTACCACCCAGTGTTATGTATGACTATAATTTATGTATTACCTTCAGTAAATCTGCACCAAAAAAAAAGCATTATAACATCTCTTTGGAAACTTGTATTTATCCAGCAAAAACTACTAGAAATAAAGCTTGCATTAGTGTTTTTGTCTAGGGCTGGGGGTAGCTCAGCAGTAGAGCACTTACTTAGCATGCACAAGGTCCAGGGCTCCATACCTAGCACTGCAAAAAATATTATTTTGTCCAAGGAGATGCAGGTTTTTCAAAGACAGAGCCAGTGGGGTAGCCCACCAAGGACTTCCTGGGAGCTGAGGCTGCTCTATAGCTACGTGTGTTTTTTTGTCTATATCTACATCCCTCGACTCTAAAGGTATTCACAGCAGGGAGACATGGTAGCAATGTAAACATCTGGAAAGGCAGGAATACCGGGGACTAGCAGGAGAAACAGAACAGGTACTAGGGATTCCATTGTGCAGAGAGGCAGTACGCCCAGCTGAGCACACAGTGCCAACTACCATGAGATCCCCCACCCCCAGCTGCCTTGGCAGCCTTGTGGCTGGGCCTCCCCCTGCCACCTCCCTCTAGCCTTCCTTCAACTCAATCCATTACCTTCTGTTTACAGCCTCTTCAGACAGTTTTCCTTGGCTTGATGCCAAGCCAATTTGAATTAATTTTCCAAGCATGACCCTGTGAGTCACTATATTAAATGCCTTCCAGATAGTTCTCACTGCTGCATACACAGGACGTGTTTGGCCAGCCATCTGTAATCACAATGAGGCACCTAGCTCAATGGAGGAACACCCGGCACCAGCAGCACCAGTCTCTCAGATGGTGCTGGGGCAGACCAGACTGCCTCATGGCCCACAGACCTTCTTCTAGGTTTGATTTGGCAATTGAAAGAGGCAGGTCCGTTACAAATGGACTCACAATGACTAGTTTTCCTTTTGTGAAAAGCAGCCTTATTGAAATGTATTCCAAATACTATATAGATTATCTATTTAAGGTGTAAAATTTAATATATATATATATTCACATATTCATTCACAGGTAGGTGCAAACATCTCTAGTCAATTTTGTCACCCCTAAAAGAAACCTTGTATACTTTAAGCTATTGTTCTCCTGTTGACCCCTCCCCCAGCCTCTAGCAACTGCTGCCCTGTTTATTAGTCTACAGAGTCCTCTAGTGTAGACGTTATTCAAATGGGATAATATGATAGATAGACTTTATTGGTCAGCATCTCAAAAGGAAAAAACGCCAAAGGGCTGGAGCCCATTTTCAGGAGGGGTGGCAGGTTGCTCCAAATTGCAAGAAAAGGAAGAGGTGATCAAGGGGCTTTTCAAAGGGACCAGTCCCACAAGCCCTGGCCTCTTCTTAATCTGAAGGCTGTGAGTCTTGTGCCTTGGGAGACCTGTCCTGCTTTGCCTCGCTGCTTCTCCTGAAAGAGGAAAAAGGGGTGTTCCCTCTTCTCTTGTCATGTGGATGACTACAGGGAGTTTTGTCTGCTTGTGGGAACAGGAGAAGTCCACAGCTGCCTTGGACAGTAGGTGTCCTGCTTTTTGAAAAGCCATTCTCCCAGCACATAGAGTCCATTTCTGAATGGTGCCTGTTGTCTCCTGTCAGCCTCCTCCCTTGTCTTCTTGAAGTGAGTTTGCTTTCTTCCCATCTGTGAGAGGCTCATGAACAACGTTAGCAGTCTCCCCATAGAGGCATAACTGGACTATGTGCAAGTCAGATAAACAAAGCTTCTCAAGGTTGAGGATTTAGAGGCTTATCTGGCCTGAATATGAATGGGTAGCCCTCAGCAGCTCCACCAAGGACTCTGAACTTTTGATTGCCCTGCTTTGCCCTGTTCCTTTGTCCCTCTCCAACTGTTCCTCCCCTGCTACTGCTATTGGGGCTGCCTCCCCACAAAAATTAAGTCCTCCTAATTTGACTGCTCAGACCTCAGGGAAAATGTGTCTCCTTGACAGCCCTGAAGAGATTTGACAACAAATGCCTACTGTGAGCCCTGTTTAGCTAAGAAAAACAACCAAATCCCAGCTAGAATTATATTATCACTGCCTCCTTTAAAACATGCTTACTGTATTTCTCTATCATCTATTTTTGTATCTATTTGTCTATCTATCTATCTATCTATCATCTATCTATCATCTATCTATCTATCTATCATCTATCTATCATCTGTCTATCTATCTATCTATCATCTATCTATCTATCTATCATCTATCTATCATCTGTCTATCTATCTATCTATCATCTATCTATCTATCATCTGTCTATCATCTATCTATCATCTATCTATCTATCTATCATCTATCTATCTATCATCTGTTTATCATCTATCTATCTATCATCTATCTATCTATCTATCTATCTATCATCTATCTATCTATCATCTGTCTATCTATCTATCTATCATCTGTCTATCTATCTATCTATCATCTATCTGTCTATCTATCTATCTATCTATCTATCTATCAATCATCTATCTATCTGTACCTATCAAACAGGAATTGGTTCCTGTGCTTCTGGAGGCACAGAAGTTTCTTGAGCTCTGTGTTCCTGGAATATGGATGTCTCATATCTGCAGTAGAAGGCATGTCTTAGCTCAAGCACAGGGGAAAGGAAGATTCCTTTATCTTCCAGTTCTTAAAATGTTTATGCTTCTTATCTACTGTGCATTGTTTTTTGTATGAAGAAGGAAGTCCACATACATTCTTTTTACAGGTACATATCCAGTGACCAAGTTCGCTCAGTCAGTCAACAGGTTCTCCAGCACAGGAGCAAAGATTGAAAAGAAAGAGACAATTAGACAACACTGCAGCATGGCCTCAGTCAATTCTGAGATTGAAGGCAGGTTTAATTTTTCCCAATCCTCTTTTATACCATTTTAATTACATGCAAGCAATAAGGGCAAACAGTACAATAAACACAAATAGACAAGGAATGAGCAAGGCAATAAGCAAAAGTCCGTGATCATTCCTGTGATCACTGTTTCTGAGGGCTTGTCAGGATGACCGAAATATCTGAGCCTACTTCCTTATCCAAGCCCAAAATCAGATTCTCGCCTGAGGCTTACTTCTTCTGTTCCATCCTAAAATTAAGATTTCCACCTGAACTTACTTCCCTGTTCTAGCCTAAGATTAGATTCCTGCCTGAGTTTACTTCCTTGCCCTTAGCCTAATGTCAGATTCCTGCCTGAAGCCTGTTTCTTTTTCCTTGGCCGAATGTCAGGTCTTTGCCAAGCGGCCCTAAAATCTCTCCACAGTCCAGCTATTCGTTGAAAAGACATTTGAATTATGGTGGTTCACTTGTTCACAATTAGCCACAAACGTGAAGGTTTACTTCAGATATTTTTTGGGGGAGGGAAGGATGCTCTAGTTTCCTTTCTGCTACTGTTATAAAACACTCTAGCCAGAAGCAACACAGGAAAGGAAAGAGTTGATTTGGCTTACACCTTCAGGTTACAGTCTATCATTGAGAAAGTCAGGGCAGGAACTCTAGCAGGAGCCTGAAGCAGAAACCATGGAGAAATGTTGCTTGTTGGCTTATTCTCTATCGCACTCATAGGCTCAGACTTAGCTAGTTTTCTTATATAACTCAAGACTACATGCCTCAGGATAGTATTAGCCCCAGTGTGGTGGGCCTCCTTTATCAATTAATAATCAAGACAGTATGCTCAAAGACATATCTACAGGCCAATTGGACCTAGGCAGTTAGTTCCTCAGTAGAAACTTCCCTCTAAAATGACTTTAGGTTGTGTCAAGTTGATAAAGCTAGCGAGGGTACAGACTATATGAGACAGAATATCATTCCTGTAGCCCAGGTTGGCCTGAAATTTATTAAGTAACTCAGGCCAGCATTGAGACAAATCTCTCAACGTGCAAATCAGTTTGAGCGGCCCAACCTCTCATATGCTAGAATTATAGCATAAGCCACCACACCTGGCTACTTAATTTTTGTCTTTGTCGTTATTGTTTTGAGGCAGGATGTTATAAATGTGCTGTGTCAGAAACATAGACAAACATTTTTGTCTTTCCACAATGTCAGGATTTATCGAACAGCAGTAAGTTCACAAGGTGTAGCTATTTAAGTGGCAACAAGTTGTCAGATATCCCTCCTTTCCCTGATAACCTAGCAAGGTCAACACAAGTTTTTTTTTTAGTTCCAATCTTAATTACAAATATTAACTCTCAGATTACACACCACACAGTAAGTATATCTACACATATCTATATATGTAAGTTACAAAGGGAACAGGGTTAAAAGGCTACAGCAGAGTTCAAGAGGAGCTAGAAGGGGGCTGATAGAAATGCAAATACAGCCTATATAGATAAGATAAAAAATAAGACCAACCAAACCGTACAGAAGAAGCTGGGGAGGAACTTCTGTCACAGGTTTGAAAGTGGAGCTCCAACGATGAGTCCAATTACAGATGCAAAAGGGCAGGACTGAGTCCACACCAAAGGTTATACAGGTAGATAGATGACAGGTCCAGAAGGGTGAACAGGAGGCTCGAAAACAGCGATTAAGCATGTTGCATAAACAGCAGACCCAATTCTGCTAGATAGCCTCAGGGAAAACCAGGAGTTTTCTGTCTTCTGGTTCCTTTATGAGTGCACTAAGTGGCTAAATGGCAGATAGATGTACTGGGGACTGTCAATATAGGAACCCCCTGTTTTTTTTTTTTTAAACTGGGAACAGGTAAGGGAGTTACACTATTTCCTCTAAAACATTCTTGAACTAGGTTTCCTTGATAGAATTTTAATATCTGCATGTTCTTCTACAGTCTCAACTCACGTCAATACATTTATTTATAGAGTGGAATACATTCTTCCCCTAGGAATAAGCCATTGAACAGTCTGGACTGTGTGAGTGGTACTGGGCACATAGTATCACTAATGTGGAGCCTTTATAGCGGTGGTTCTCAATCTTTGCAATGCTGTGACCCTTTAGTACAGTTCCTCATGTTGTGGTGACCCCCCTAACCATGAAGTTATCTTGTTGCTGCTTCATAACTGTAATCCCCCTACTGTTATGAATCGTAGTATAAATATCTGATATTCAGGTATCTCATCTGTGATAGATTGAGAACCATTGCTTTAGGATGTGGTAGTCTATCACTGGGGCTTTCAGAGTTTATATAGCCTTACTCCATTTCTAGTTCATTCATTCTGCTATCTGAAGATGTGATCTCCTGTGTGGTTGAAGACATGATCTCTCATCTTCCTGTTCTGGCTCCCATGCTCCTCTACCATTATGGACTCCACCTCTGCAACTGTAAGCCAAAATAACAATCTCTTACATTACATTTGGTTATTGTGTTTTATCACAGCAATGAAAAATCACTAATTCAGAAGTATATATGTCTATAAACATTGTTAGTGTTCGTATATATAGTGTCTGAGTGACTTCATTTAATATGATACTTTCCAAAATATCCTGTTTCCTGAAACTTTCATTTTTCTTTATAGCTGAATAAAGCTCCATTGTGTATATACACTACATTTTCATTATCCATTCATCAGTTGATGAACATCTAAGTTGATGCTACTTCCTTGCTATTGTGAATAGAGCAGCAACAAACATGGATATGCAAGTGTCTCTGTGGGTAAAAGTCCTTTAGGTATATGCCCAGGGGTGGTATTGCTGAGTCATGTGTTATCTCTTCTTAGCTTTCTAAGAAATCTCCACAGGGATTTCCATAGTAGCTGTACCAGTTTATACTCCCACCAGCAGTGAACGACTGTTCCTCTTTCTACATACACATCCTCTCCAGCATTTGTTGTCATTTGTTTTCTTGATCATAGCTATTCTGACTAGGGTGAGGTGGAATCTCAAAGTAGTTTAATTTGCCTTTCCCTAATGAATAAGGATATTGAACATTAACAAAAGAGTCATGTAAGACATTTGTGTTTCTTCTTTTGAGAACTCTGTTCATTTGTTAATTGAGACAGGGTTTCATTATGTATCTCTAGATGACTTGGATTTTAAAAAAATAAAAACATTAAAAATCCAGATGGCTTGGATTATTATGTAGACCAGGTTGGTATCAAACTTTCCGTGATGCTTATGCCTCTGACCCCTAACCCCTGAGATTACAGATGTGAGTCACTTCAGCCAGCTGCCTTTGCAGTTTTTAATTCAGGGCAAGTACAAAGATAGGATGGCAAGAAAATATCCCTTCAAGGACAAATTCTTTGAAGCAGACTTTTTTCTTTTGAGTTTGGGGTTCTCACTAAATGGTCTATGCTGATCTCAGACTCATGGATTCAAATGATGCCCCTGCCTTAGCTTCTTGGGTCGCTGAGATGACAAGTGTGTGCCAACATACCTAGAAATGTTTTTAATTTTTTAAGTCCAGATTATCTCTCTTTCATTACTCATATGATTTTAATCAGATGAAGAAAACCATTGCTACAATCATGAAGATCTACTCCTACAGTTTCTTGTAAGACTTTTACAATTTTATAATTGTAGCTCTACATTTAAGTCTTTGATCCAGTTTTAGTTAATGGCAGGGATAGCTGCTTTGATTTACATTCTGTTATGCTTAAAGTCTCATTCCCTAAGGCTATTGTTTCATTTTGAGTCTCAGAAAGTGAAGTTCAATCAGTATTCACTTTGCTACAAGTTTATCAAGAGCTTTGAGAAAAGCAGGATCCCACCATCAGGGATGGAGAAGCCTAAGTCTCCCACATCCACATGTTGGGTTGAGAGGGATTGCACACAGATTTTTAATTACCTCCTACAATGGCCCCAGCCCCAGCCCCAGCCCCAGCCCCAGCCCCAGCCCCAGCCCAGCCCCAGCCCCAGCCCCAGCCCCAGCCCCAGCCCCAGCCCCAG
>JADRCH010007280.1:373174-393737 GCA_019843965.1 Rhynchomys soricoides
AGAGTCTAAGGATTACAGGCCCTTGTTCATCTCATTCTTCCTTTTCTTTTCTTTTTCTTTTCTTTTTTTTTTTTTTGTTTGTTTGTTTTTCGAGACAGGGTTTCTCTGTGTAGCCCTGGCTGTCCTGGAACTCACTCTGTAGACCAGGCTGGCCTCGAACTCGGAAATCTGCCTGCCTCTGCCTCCCGAGTGCTGGGATTAAAGGCATGAGCCACCACTGCATGGCCTCATTCTTCCTTTTCAATCTGAGACCTTCATGATGGTTCAGATCAGAGGGAAGTCACAACTAAGGGGGTTCTTTCATTTCACATAATTCCACTTTCTTTGACATTTCACTTTAAGTTTCACCCAAGGTTCAGGATTTCTTAAAAACTAAAAATTACCTTATGTGGAAGAAACAAAAGAAAGGAGAAACACAAGAATCAAATCTGGATTATGAGTGTTAGTTATTTTGGGGAGTAGATCCTGAAGAGAGGAGTATGTTTGAGAGGTGGGGGAGGGAGGAAGAGAGAGAATAAACATGTCTTGGCACAGATTCTCACTATGTATCTGAGGCTAGACTTTAAAGTTTGAGTCTCCTATATCAACCTTTCAAGGGGAGGGTTTATAGGCCTGCATCACTACGCCCAGTTCAGAGGAGTGATAATTAGACAAAGAAAGAATATTCCTTTTAACCTTGCATGGCATCACACACATTTAATGCTGGAACTCAGAAGGTTCATATATCAGCTGCATGGTGAGACTTTATCTCAATACAAACAAAAAAATGGACAATAAATGAATCTCCCTTTTGACCACATTCTGCCATGTTATGAATAGCACATAGAATGTCAGACGTCTGATTATAGATGAAGAAAACATCTATAAATCCAGGCTAAACAGGCAGAATTCTCTGAGGTTTGTGTCCCTGTTATATCTCCTGTCAGACCATGGAATATTGTAGCAACTAAAGTACATTTAGTAAATTGTCTTCCACAGAACTCATATAAATATATACTCTTTGTCAGGAGCCAATGGATACCAATGCTCAAGTTACCATCTCAGACTGTAGTAACTTTTCCAAGCTTTTCGTTTCACACTGAGAAGTTTCAATGGGGTCGTAGGGTTGCTCCACTAAACTACACACATTTCCCCAAAGCTGTCTTAAAACATCAGGATTGGAATGGGGAAATAACCCAGTTGCTAAAACACTTATCTGGGGAGCATAAGAACAGGGGCTCCATCTCTAGAACTCTCAAGTGCTGTGTCCTCTGGTTAGTTTGGCTAAGGGTTTATCTATCTTGTTGATTTTCTCAAAGAACCAGCTCCTGGTTTGTTTATTTTTTTGTATAGTTCTTTTAGTTTCTACTTGGTTGATTTCAGCCCTTAATTTGATTATTTCCTGCCCTCTACTCCTCTTGGGTGTATTAGCTTCTTTTTGTTCTAGAGCTTTCTGGTGTGCTGTTAAGCTGCTAGTATATGCTCTCTCCAGTTTCTTTTTGGAGGCATTCAGAGCTGTGAGTTTTCCTCTTAACTCTGCTTTCATTGTGTCCCATAGGTTTGGGTATGTTGTACTTTCATTTTCATTAAATTCTAGGAAGTCTTTAATTTCTTTATTTCTTCCTTGACCAAGTTATCATTGAGTAGAGCATTTTCAGCTTCTATGTGTATGTGGGCTTTCTGTTGTTGTTGTTGCCATTGAAGATCAGCCTTAATCTGTGGTGATCTGATAGGAGGCATGGGATTATTTCAATCTTCTTATATCTGTTGAGGTTTATTTTGTGACCAATTATATGATCAATTTTGGAGAAGGTACCATGAGGTGCTGAGAAGAAGGTATATTCTTTTGATTTAGACTGAAATGTTCTATAGATATCTATTAAATCCATTTGGTTCATAACATCTGTTAGTTTCACTGTGTCTCTGTTTAGTTTGTGTTTCCAAGATCTGTCCATTGATGATAGTGGGCTGTTGAAGTCTCCCACTATTATTGTGTGAGGTGCAATGTGTGCTTTGAGCTTTAGTAAAGTTTCTTTTATGAATGTGGGTGCCCTTGCATTCGGGGCATAGATATTCAGAATTGAGAGTTCTTCTTGGTAGATTTTTCCTTTGATGAGTATGAAGTGTCCTTCCTTATCTTTTTTGATGACTTTTGGTTGAAAGTTGATTTTATCTGATATTATAATGGCTACTCCAGCCTGTTTCTTGGGGCCATTTGCCTGGAAAATTGTTTTCCAGCCCTTTACTCTGAGGTAGTGTTTGTCTTTAACACGGAGGTGCATTTCCTGGATGCAGCAAAATGCTGGGTCTTGTTTATGGATTCAGTCAGTCTATGTCTTTTTATTGGGGAATTGAGTCCATTAATGTTAATAAATATTAAGAAAAATGATTGTTTCTTCCTGTTATTTTTGTTGTTAGAGGTGGTATTATGTTTGTGTGGCTATCTTCTTTTGGGTTTGTTGAAAGATTACTTTCTTGCTTTTTCTAGGATGTAGTTTCCCTCCTTGTGTTGATGTTTTCTATTTATTATTCTTTGTAGGGCTGTATGTGTGGAAAGATATTGTGTAAATTTGGTTTTGTCATGGAATACCTTGTTTTCTCCATCTATGGTAATTGAGAGTTTTGCTGGGTATAGTAGCCTGGACTGGCATTTGTGTTCTTTTGGAGTCTGTATGAGATCTGCCCAGGATCTTCTAGCTTTCACAGTCTCTGGTGAGAAGTCTGGTGTAATTCTGATAGGTCTGCCTTTATATGTTACTTGCCCCCTTTCCCTTACTGCTTTTAATATTCTTTCCTTATTTTCTGTATTTGGTGTTTTGACTATAATGTGACGGGAGGAATTTCTTTTCTGGTCCAGTCTATTTGGAGTTCTGTAGGCTTCTTGTGTATTTATGTTCATCTCTTTCTTTAGGTTAGGGAAGTTTTCTTCTATAATTTTGTTGAATATATTTACTGGTCTTTTAAGTTGGGAATCTTCACTCTCTTCTATGCCTATCATCCTCAGGTTCTGTCTTCTCATTGTATCCTTGATATCCTGGATGTTTTGGGTTAGGAGCTTTTTGCATTTTGTGTTTTCTTTGACTGCTGTGTCCCTGTTTTCTATGGTATCTTCTGCACCTGAGATTCTCTCTTCTATCTCTTGTATTCTGTTGGTGATGCTTGCATCTATGATTCCTGATCTCTTTCCTAGGCTTTTACCCAGAATCTTCTTAATGTTCATATTTTATGATCTCATACCCTTATAAATCTTCTCATGTTTCCCTGTCATCTAGAAGAGGATTAAGTTCCTTTGTTTCAAGGACATTTGATGATGCTTAGGAGTTGTCACCACCTCCACCAATAACTTTCCTACTTGAAGCTGTCATCCTCATTTGCCTGGGCCAGTTTTTGTCTCTAGAACCAACCCTGCAACTGCTACTTTTGTGTCTTTGTTGATGCTATTTGCTCAACCTAGAATGACCAAAAACTCTTCTTAAATTCTCTGAACATAGCCTTCAATGCTCAACTTACTTGAAAACCATGAGTAGGAATTCATACCTTTTCGAAGTCTAACCTTTACTATATTACTGCAGGAACTGCTAGTCACTATGACATCACACGAAGTAGGAGAGACTACTTCCATGTCTCCAGATAGTAAAACCAAAGCACCAAGATTGGAAGTTGATTGCTCAGGATCACATCAGTAACAGGTATATATTAACCATATGTTTACCTATGTAATGTTTACCCACCCCCAAATGTACATGCCCTAGTTCTACAAACCTGTGAATATTGCCCAATATAGGGAAGATGATAGTTAGATGTGATTATGGTAAAGGTACTGAGATGGAAGGTTACTCTGGATTATCTAGGTCAAACTCCATTGTCCTCATGAAAAGAAGGTAAAGGCAGATAAGACACTAAAGAAGAGAAGGAGATGAGGATGGAAGAGTGATTGAAATGATGTAAGGGAGATCTTTGGGGCAAAGCATTCATGAACTCCAGAGGATGGAAAAGGCAAAAAAAAAAAGAGGTTCTCTCTTAGACTCTGTAGACACTATATTTTAGCCCAGTGACACACATGCTGTCCTCTTTGTGAGCCACCATGCTGTTCCTGAGACTCAAACCTGGGTCCTCTGGAAAATCAGCCACGTAACAGAATAAATGTGTATATTTTAAGCCTGTGGGGTTTTAGTAACTTTTTATAAGCCATATAAAACCATTACCAAAGTAGGCTGTGAACTGTTTTCCCCATGCTTTAGAACACACATATGCTTTTATGGAGCTTGCAATGGGTCAGTTCATCTAGAATAATTCCCCCTCTAAATTTTTCTCTCTTGTTGTGTATCTAAGTATCTACCAATTATGTTGAAGGCCTGTGTGATCCATGCCATTAGAATCCACTTCAGGATGAGGACTGGGCTGTGTACAGATCTGTGTTCCCAGCACCCACAGAGGGGAGTCAGATGCACATATGGGGCATGTGTATTTGGATTGTTACTTCCAGCTGGCAGGTTTAAGGAGGTTCATTTGTTCCCATCCCCCCAAACCAATGAAACATAAGATATCAGGAAACAGCTTTTTTGAAGCAGGGTCTCTCTGTGTAGCCCTGGCTATTCTGGAACTAGCTGCGTAGAGCCGACTGGCCTCCAACTCAGATATCTGACTGCTTCTGCCCCCCGAATGCTGTGATTAAAGGTGTGTTCCACTATCACCCAGCTCAAGAAGCATTTTGTCAATTGAGGTAAACCTCATATAAGAAAGATGTAGCCTTCAATTCTAAGACACACTACAACATAGGTGACCATTGAGGACATGGTGCTCAGTAAAATAATGTAGGCATAAAAAGACACACCTCGTAAAGCAGCTTCTAAGAGGTGCTTAGAGAAGTCCAGCCCACAAAGACATACAATAGAGTAGAAATTATCCTGGGCTTAAAGGGTATCAGAGTGTTGTGTTCAGTGGAGAGAGTTTCGGTATGAAATAATGAACATGTAAGGTCAACTTTATGTTTAAGTTTTTTAAAGACTTGTTTTATTTGTATATGTTTTTTGTGTGTTTGATGCCCATAGAGGTCAGAAGGTGGCATTACATCCCCTGGAACTGGAGTTATGGATAGTTGTGTACCATCATGTGGATGATGGGAATTGAATCTGGGTCCTCTGCAAGAGGAACAAATGCTGAGGCAGTTCCCCAGTCCCCAATTCTGTACATTTTATGCAGCAGAATCATGCAATATGTGACCTACTGTCTCTAGTTTCTTTCACTTAGAGTAATGTCATTAAGGTATATTCATGTTGTGGCATGTTCTTGGATTTCATTTTTCTGGCTGAATAATATTCTACTGTATAGAGAAACCACATTTTACTTATGAAGGCTTCCAACCCTTGATAGGCATTTTGCTTCTTTCCAATCCAGCTTTTTGAATGCTGCTATGACAGTTCATGTGTGAGCCTTTGTATAGGTGTAGTTTTCAATAGTGATGGAGTTTAGTACAAGGACTCTGTGTCTCTGAGATGGAAGAGGACTGAGACAGCCTGGAAAAGGGCAGCCAAAATGAACTGAAGTTATTTCCCTTTTAACTCATACAATTCTCTTTCCCCTTCCTGATTTCCAGTGACTCACTTTTATCTAAAAATTGAAACTCAATCTCTTGAAAAGTTCTCCATAGATCATCCTTATATGTGACAATTTGTACAGATAACCATTTGCTACTCAATACTCTGGAACTTAATTCATGCTAACTTGGGCCTCAGGATGTTATATTTGGATACTAAGATGGAAAGGCTAAGTGAAGGTTCACTAGGCAGGAGAAGCTACGTCAGCAAAGGCATGGAGACCTGGTCAGTGTACAGTGAGGTCACCAACTAGGATGGATGAACTGAGGCAGAGGAGGCTAGGCATGGAATGCCAGGCCAAGGCATGTGGTTCAGTCCTGTAGGTAATGGGAAGTTAGGGAGACGTTTCTAAAGCAGGAAGTAATTGTGGCTATGGACATTCTCTGAGCTGAAATACCATGGAAATCAACCTGATTTCTGAGGACTGTTACAGAAATCAGTAAGTCATCCCTAGGCTCTGTCAGAGACCTGCCATTGAGTATATATATACAGCTGCAAAATGGCAAATGTCACTGTGAAAGAAGCTCCAGGGATCCTGCTGCCAGTGGGCTGGTCCCTAAAGTGATTCCAGGAGATTCTGGAGGACTTCACTAGAAGCAAGCAAGGTGAGACAAAGGGAGATGTGGGATGCACCCAGTAGGTATGAGGCCTCAGAGCCCAGATGACTGGCCAGCAGTCAAAGAGAATAGATGAGTTAGCTATTTGTCTCATTGCTGTGATAAAATACCCTGACTAAAGCAACTTAAAGGAGAGGCAGTTTAGCCATTGAGCTGGCTCCCTAAACCTGCCACCTTATTTTTTTAAACAAGGTCTCTCACCAAATCTGGAGCTCACTGGTTTGGACAGATTCACTGATCAGCGTTTCTCAGGGCCTCCTGTCTTTGCCTTTCCAGAACTGGGCCTTTAGACATGAGACACTGCTCAGCTTCCCATATGGCTACTGGAGATGGATCTCAGGTCCTCAGGTCACACTGTTCTTATTTATTTATTTATTTATTTATTTATTTATTTATTTATGGTTTTTTTTTTTTGATTTTCAAAGCAGGGTTTTTCTGTGTAACTGGCTGTCCTGGAATTCCTGCTTTAGACCAGGGTGGACTTGAACTCAGAGATCTGCCTGCTCCTGCCTCTCAAGGGCTGGGATTAAAGGTGTGCACCTCTACTGCCTAGCTGCTTTTAATTTGTTTACATTTATTTTCTCACTTTAATTTTGGGGGAGGGCATGCACCATATTTGCTTGAGTGTGGAAGTCAGAGAACAAATTACAGAAATTGGTTCTCTCTTTCCACTATGTGAGTCCTGGGGATCGAACTCGTTTTGCCAGTTTGGGTGATGTGCTGGCTAGTTTTATGTCAATTTAACACAAGCGAGAATCATCAAACAGAAGGGAACTTTAACTGAGGAAACACCTCCATAACATCAGGCTGTTAGCAAACCTGTAAAGCATTTTTTTTTTTTTAGTCTTCTCTCATATATTACATTCTGACTTCAATTTCTCTTCCTTCCCCTCCCTCAGATTCTCTCAGGTCTACTCCCCTAGATCCACACCCCTTCTCTGCACCTCAGGAAAGAGCAGGTCTTCCAGGGATATCAACCAAATACAGAATAACAAGCTACAATAAGACCAGGCGCATACCATCACATCAAGGCTGAACGAGGCAATCTAGTAGGGGGTAAAGGGTCTCACAAGTAGGCAAAAGAGTCAGGGACAGCTCTCGCTCCCACTATTAGGATTTCCACAAGAACACCAAGCTACTTGGCTATAACATATATGCAGAGGACCTAGGTCTAACTCTTACAGGCTCCCTGATTTCTGCAAGTTCCCATGAATCCTGGTCAGTTGATTCTGTGGGCCATGTTCTCTTGCTGTGTACCTGACCCCTCTGGTTCCTCTCATCCACCCCCCCCTCCCAGAACTCCACCTAATGCTTGGCTGTGCCACTCTGCATCTGTTCTATCAGTTGCTGGATGAAGTCTCTATGGTCACTTTGATAAGAATTATTCTAGGCTTTGGTCCCAAAACACTCTACAGGCAGGACAAACTGTAGGTTGAAGGTTTTGTGGCTGGGTTGGTGTCCCAATCCAGAGGGCTGGCCTGGTTACAGCAGACCCTGTGTCCCCCATTGCTAGGAGTCTTTGCTAGGGTTACTCTCATAGATTCGGTGGAGTTTGCACTGCACTCGGTTTCCATCTCACTCCTGAAATGCCCCCAATGACAGTCGTTTCTCCTGGTATTTTCTCCCACCCCCTCATCTGAGCCCTCCTGTTCCCAACTCCACCTGCTCCTATTCCACTGGCAAAATCTATTTTATTTCCCCTTTCCAGGGAGATCCTTGCATCCTCTCTTAAGCCCTCCTTGATACTTAAAGGTATTTTCTTAATCAGTGATTGATGGGGAGGGCCCAGCCCATTGTGAGTGAGTCCACCCCTGGGCCAGTGATCCTGGGGTATATAAGCAAGCAGGCTGAATAAGCCAGTACACAGCAATCTCCATGGTCTTTGCATCCGCTCCTACCTCCAGTTTCCTGCCCTGTTTGAGTGTGCCTTTCCTGACTTCATTCCATGATGAACATCAATATGGAAGTGAAAGCCAAATAAACCCTCTTCTCCCCAACTTGCTTTTTGGTCATGGTGTTTTATTACAGCAATAGTAACCTTAAGACAGGAGGCAAGCACCTCTATCTAATGAGTCACCTCACCAGTCCTAAATCACAGTTTAACAGCATTTGTTATTATGCTAAAGCATACATAACACACTTACCATTTTAAGTTTCTAATTATACTCCCAGTGCTGTGTGCTCAAACAGTTGTGTGTTTTACCTAAAGCTTTGAAATTGAACCCAACATGAGCTCTCTAAAGGCAGAATGGTTTGTTTTGACTCATGGTTTCACAAATTTTAGTTCACAGTAGGCATACTGCATTGTTTCTGGGCCAGTGGTGAGGCTCAGCACCGTGAACGAGGGTACAGCAGAACAGAATGCTCAATTCATGGTGCCTGGTAGAAACAGAAAAGGAGAGGGGGGTGTACCCGTGAAAACCTACGGTTAGAAGACAAGGCATCAGTGGCCTACTTCCTACAACTAAGCTCCATTCTTCCTTTATTTTTTATAATTTATTTATTCTTATTTCATGTGCATTGATGTTTTGCCTGCACGTGCATATCTGTGTGACAGTGTTGTATTCCCCGGAAATGGAGACAGTTGTCAGCTGACATGTGGTTGCTGGGAATTGGACCCAGGTCCTTTGGAAGAGCAGCCAGTGTTCTTAACCACTGAGCCAACTCTCCAGCCCCTAAGCCCCACTTCTTCTTCTTCTTCTTCTTCTTCTTCTCCTTCTCCTTCTCCTTCTCCTCCTCCTCCTCCTCCTCCTCCTCCTCCTTCTTCTTTTCCTCTTCCTCTTCTTCTTCTTCTTTTCCTCTTCCTCTTCTTCTTTTCCTCTTCCTCCTCTTCTTCTTCTTTTCCTCTTCCTCTTCTTCTTTTTCTTCTTCTTCGTTCTGTCATTTTTTTTGGATACTTTATTAACATTTCAAATGTTTCCCACTTTCCAGATCTCCCCTTTGGAACACCTAGCCCTCCTCCCCGCCTCTATGAGGGTATCCCCCCACCCACCCACCCATGCACTCTTGTCTTCCTTCCTTGGCATTCTCCTCCCCCTGATGGCTAACAAGAACCTCCTCTGCCACATATGTGGCCAGCACCATGGGTCCCTCCATGTGTATTCTTTGGTTGGTGATCCAGTCTCTGGGAGCATCAGGAGGTCAGGCTAGTTGACACTGTTGCTCCCTCCATGAGGCTTCAAATTCCCTCAGCTCCTTCAGTCCCTTCTCCAACTCCTCCATCTGGGAACTCACATTCAGCCCTAACTAAGGTTTCTGTGAAGTAACTCTTGGGTATTCCGAACTTTTGGGCTAATAACCACTACTCAGTGAGTACATACCATGTTCATTCTTTTGTGACTGCGTTACCTCGCTCAGGATGATATTTTCAAGTTCCATCCATTTGTCTGCAAATTTCATGAAGTCATTGTTTTTAATAGCTGAGTAGTACTCCATTGTGTAAATGTACCACATTTTCTGTATCCATTCCTCTTTTGAGGCAACATCTGGATTGTTTCCAGCTTCTGGCTATTATAAATATGGCTGCTATGAACATAGTGGAACATGTGTCTTTATTACATGTTGGAGCATCTTCTGGGTATATGCCCAGGAGTGGAACAGCTGGGTCCTCAGGTAGTATTATGTTCATTTTTCTGAGGGTCCACCAAACTGATTTCCAGAGAGGTTGTATCAGCTTGCATTCCCACCAGCAATGGAGGAGTGTTTCTCTTTCTCCACATCCTTGCCAGCATCTGCTGTCACCTGAGTTTTTGATCTTAGCCATTCTGACTAGTGTGAAGTGGAATCTCAGGGTTGTTTTGATTTGCATTTCCCTGATGACTAAGGATGTTGAACATTTCTTTAGGTGCTTCTCAGCCCTATGAGTTTCCTCAGTTGAGAATTCTCTGTTTAGCTCTGTTCCCCATTTTTTGATAGGGTTATTTGGATCTCTGGAGTCTAACTTCTTGAGTTCTTTTTATATATATAGGAGATTAGCCCTCTATCAGATGTAGGATTGGTAAAGATCTTTTCCCAATCTGTTGGTTGCTGTTTTGCCCTATTTACAGTGTCCTTTACCTTACAGAAGCTTTGTAATTTTATGAGGTCCCATCTGTCAATTCTTGATCTTAGAGCACAAGCCATTGGTGTTCTGTTCAGGAACTTTTCCCCTGTGCCCATGTGTTCGAGACTATTCCCTTCTTTCTCTTCTATTAGATTCAGTGTATCTGGTTTTATGTGGAGGTCCTTGATCCACTTGGACTTGAGCTTTGTACAGGGAGATAGGAATGGATCAATTTGCAACCTTCTACATGTAGCCCGCCGGTTGAGCCAGCACCATTTGTTAAAGATGTTGTCTTTTTTTCCACTGGATGGTTTTAGCTCCTTTGTCAAAGATCAAGTGACCATAAGTGTGTGGGTTCATTTCTGGGTATTCGATTCTATTCCATTGATCTACCTGCCTGTCGCTGTACCAATGCCATGCGGTTTTTATCACTACTTAAGCCCCACTTCCTAATAGCCCATTTACCTGCGAAATTACTAGGATTAATCTGTGATCATGATTGATCATCTCAAGATAGTGTTACCAGTTGGGGACCATGCCTTCAACACGTGGGCCTTTTGAGGAGAGATTTAATATTCAAACCATAACATCTTCTTCTCATTCCACTCACAGTGACCTCTCATGCACTTGCAGTTTTTATGTAGTTGTCCATTGAGGTATGTTATAGATGTAGAATCACGCAGTATTTAGCCTCAGTATGACCTAAGCACAATGTTTTTAGGGCCATCTATACTGTTGTATATATTTTTATGTCTGATTAGTATGCTATTGTGTCTATGTGGACCTGTGGGAAGTTTCCTTCTTTTAGTTGTTATTAATAATGTTATGAACATGGTCATACAAACATGTGTTCCAATCCTTGATTTCTTTTCCCCTTCCTTCTTTCCTGTACTCCTTTCTCTCTGTCTCTCTGTCTCTCTGTCTCTCTGTCTCTCTTTCTGGAACTCCCAGGCTGACCTTGAACTTGCTATGTAGATGAGGATGACCTTGCGTTCCTGATCCTTTTGCCTCCATCTCTGGAGTGTTGGTATTCCAGGCATGGATGGACCCCTTGTTCCTGGCTTTTGTGGCAATGTCCTTATTCCCTCTTCCTCCTGATTTGTACAGGATCTTCTTATATAATCCAGGCTGATTTTGAACTCATGATACCTCTGCCTCAGTCTTCTGGATAGCTGAGATGGAAGATATGAGCTAGCATGTATGGTCCACTGACTTTTATTTCGTGTGTGTGTGTGTGTGTGTGTGTGTATAGTTTAAATTGTTGGCAACTGTCACATGTGGTAAGTTGAATGCTGTCCCCTGAAATCCACATCTGTTGGAAACTGCAAAATGTATCTTTATAAATCGAGTCTACATGGATCTAATTCAGTATCTTAACATGATATTGTATTGGATTCGTACAGGCTCTAACTTAAATCCAAACCCTGCTGTGCTGCCAGGGAGGTCTTGCAAAGACAGAGGCAAAGATTGAAAGGATGCACATACAGAAAGAAAAGGCCAATGAATGCCTAATGCTCACTCAAAGCTGCAAAGAGCAAGACAAGAGTTTCCCCTGAAGTCTTCAAGCCCCACTATTGACTGCAGACTTTTGGCCTCCAGAAGTCCAGGAAAGAAAATTACCAGTGTTCTAAGGTAGCCACAGACAATGAATGTTGGCCCCAATGGGAGTACCAAAATTGTTAAGTCTGAGGGGCTAAGTGGTTATCAAGCAGTGAACACATTGCTTAACACTTTTGTGCTAGCTGGTCTTGCTTGTCAACTTCGATGAATCTGGAATCAACTAAAACACAAGCTGCCGGGCCCTCCTGTGAGGGGTCTTAAAAATCAGATTATTTGAAACATTTTACAGAAGAGAAAAACAAGGTCCAGAGAAAGGTGAATGACCTATCCAAAGTCACAAAAGGTTAAGATTTTAAAGACTGAGCATTTTAAAGTTATACCATATATTATATTATGACATTAATGTGAAGTCTTGGAGGCAAATAAAGGAAAAGTTTAACAGTGTTGTGTTTGCCTGTGAAGTTGACAAGGGATCAATTGCACTGGTTTGTTTTTTGTCTACTTGATACAATTTAGCACAAACTCAGAGTTATCCAGGAAGAGGATACCTCGGCCGAGGGATTGCCTCCATTAGATTGTCCAGTAGACAAGCCGGTGAGGCCTTTTCTTGATTAATGATTGACATGAGAGGGCTAGTCCACTGTAGGTGGTCCTTGGTTCTATAGGAAAGTAAACTGAGCAAGCCAGTTAGTAGCATTTCTCCACAGCCTCTGCTTCAGTTTCTGCCTCCAGATTCCTGATTGAGTTACTGCCCTGACTTCCCTCTGTGGACTGTGATGTGGAAGGGTACACCATATATAAATCCTTTCCTCCTCAAGTTGTTTTTCAGTTATGGTATTTATCATAGCAATGGAAAGCAAACTAGGACAGCTTACCAAGAAGTGATATTCATACCTAGCTCAGATATCCACGTCCATAGCACAAACCAGACTCAATCCCTACTTACTAGTATACAGTGTCCCCTCCTAAGTTCCACAAATTCTCTGGTGGCCTTGTCAGATTACACAGCAGGCACCTGGCTCTGTTATACCAGGGAGAAAGGGTGAATCTATGTGAATGGGTACTTTGGTTGTTGTAGATTTGCTGGTTGAGATTAATTGTGTAGTCTTTAAGATTATTAGATTAGTAGACTCAGTGCCCTGCTCTTTTATCCACAGATGAATGTTGAAATGAATTGCTAGTGAATTTTGCACTTAAAGTTACTTCAAATGATTAATATTGTGCTGCTCTGTGACTTCTGTTGATGACAGTACCATGCTCATCAGAGAATCTGGAATGGTTAGTGGCCTCAGAGATAGCCTTGCTCAACCAACTCATTTTATAGAAGAGAAAAACAAGGCTCAGAGAAAGGAGAATAACTTTCCAATGCTACAAAGTCATCTCCCAATTCCTCTTCCACACAAGTCAGCTCTTAAATGCTGACTGATATCCACAGATCCACCCACAGTATAGTTTCTTCAACCTTCAGAAAAGCAGCTGCCAGAGAGAGTGGCTTTCTAGGACTCAACTAAAGAATGTCAGTGCTTAGCTGTGCCCACTACTGCCGAAATCTCAAGTGAGCAGGTGACTTTGAGTAGGAAAAGGCAGAGGCCAGCTTTGGGAGCCATACCTAATCCATAGTAGATGAAACACAACTGGATAGTTATGGTTATGTGCCAAAAATATGTTTATCAATACTGAACTTCCACGGTGTCTTAGTCAGGGTTTCTATTCCTGCACAAACATCATGACCAAGATGCAAGTTGGGGAGGAAAGGGTTTATTCAGCTTACACATCCATGCTGTTGTTGATCATGAAAGGAAGTCAGGACTGGAACTCAAGCAGGTCAGGAAGCAGGAGCTGATGCAGAGGCCATGGAGGAATGTTACTTACTGGTTTGCTTCTCCTGGCCTGCTCAGCCTACTGTCTTATAGAACCCAAGACTACCAGCCCACAGATGGTACCACCCACAATGGGCCTTCCCCCCTTGATCACTAATTGAGAAAATGCCTTACAGCTGGATCTCGAGGAGGCATATTTTCAACTGAAACTCCTTTCTCTGTGATAATTCCAGCTTGTGTCAAGTTGACACACAAAACTAGCCAGTACAATTGACCCCTTGTCAACTTGACACACAAACACATCACTATCAAGCCTTACTTTCTTATTCATCCCCAAGATCTAAATAACTTTAAAAGTCCCACAGTCTTTGCAAATTCTTACATATTAAAATTTCAATCCTTTAAAAAAATATCCAATCTCTTAGAATTCGAAGTCTTTTTACCATCAAAAGTCTCTTAACTGTGGGCTCCACTAAAATACCTTCTTCCTTCAGGAGGGAAAATATATCAGGGCACAGTCACAATCAAAAGCAAAATCAAACTCCAACCGTCCAACGTCTGGGATCCACTCATGATCTTCTGGATTACTCCAAGGGCTTGAGTCACTTCTCCAGCTCTGCCCTTTGTAGCACACACCTTGTCTTCTAGGCTCCAGATGCCTGTTCTCCACTGCTGTTGCTGTTCTTGGTGGTCATTTCATGGTACTGGCATCTCCAAAACACTGCTGTCTTCTTCTGAAACTAGGCTTTACCAACAGCCTCCCATAGGCTCTCTTCATTGTGCCAAGTGTCACCTCCTTTGCATGACCCCTTCAATCCTGGGCCATCAATTGCAACTGAGGTTGTGCCTTCACCAATGGCCTTCCTCTGCCTCTCACACTGCCCAGGCCTCAGCTGCTCGTCATGACTCCTTCATGCCTTCAAAACCAGTACCACCTGGGTGACTCTTACATATTACCAAGTCCAGCCACAGCACAAGGTACAACCCTGGCTATCTCTGGGACGAAGCCTCTGTGCTCTCAGAAAACACTTCTCAGACAATTTCACCTCAATGATGCTGGTCTCTTCCCAATCACCACCAATGTCCCAGCTCCAGCTAACCAGCATCAATAGTCCCAGTACTGCAATGGTTTTGCTTTAGTAGTTCTGGTATCTTGTTAATCACAGCTGATTTCTTCAGCCCCAGCTCACCAAAACCACAGAATCTTCACAGTCAAAATAGCAACGGCCCTGATAAGAGTCTTTAATCTTCCCCCTGAAGCTTCACAAGCCAGGCCTCCATCTTCTGCACCGTTCTCAACATTATCTTCCAAGCTCCTACACAACATCCCACAGAGCTCTTAACACCAAATGGATCTTCTAGTCCAAAGTTCCAAAGTCCTTCCACAGTCCTCCCCAAAACATGGTCAGGTTGTCACAGGAATACCCCACTTTGCTGGTACCAATTTGTCTTAGTCAGGGTTTCTATTTCTGCACAAACATCATGACCAAGATGCAAGCTGGGGAGGGAAGGGTTTATTCAGCTTACACTTCCACACTGCTGTTCATCACCAAAGGAAGTCAGGACTGGGATTCAAGCAGGTCAGGAAGCAGGAGCTGATGCAAAGGCCATGGAGGGAGGTTTCTTACTGGCTTGCTTCTTCTCCTGGCTTGCTCAGCTGGCTTTCTTATAGAGCTCAAGATACTAGCCCACAGATGGTACCACTCACAAGAGGCCCTCTCCCCTTGATCACTAATTGAGAAAATGCCTTACAGCTGGATCTCATGGAGGCATTTTTCTCAACAGAAGCTCCTTTCTCTGTGATAACTCCAGCTTATGTCATGTTGACACAAAACCAGCCAGTACACCAGGCATACCATTTTTGCATCTCACAAAATAGTCTTTATAATTTTTCTTATGTATCCCTTGCTTGAATGCCAAGTGAAAACAGGAAGTTAATGGACCTTGGTCCACTAGTCAGCGTTGTCTCAGTCATGGTCACATCCATTAGCTATATACACATGCCTAATCTCCCCAGGCTGAGTACTTTGAGTTCAGTATCAACATGGTAATTTAATAGCTTCCTTGATTCCCAGAATTTGACATATGTAGCCAAGAGAAATGAAAATACATGTCCACTCAAGGACTTGTATAAGCATGCATGTAGCAACATTATTTTCAATAGTCTCAAACTACAAAAATAGCAACTGAGTAAACAAAATTCATATCAGAGAATGTTCTTCAGTCATAGTTATGGATATATATATATATATATATATATATATATATATATAAAATGTAGTTCACAGGTATGATTTAAGTGTGTCCCAGTGTAGCGTTTAGCACAGGTCGCTGGGCCACTGCTCTCAGAAGACTTGAATATAATCCCTGTGGGACTGCAGTTTCTTTCCACAGGAGTTTGTGGTTATAAAAGAGCAAGACTTGTCAGATGTTATGGCTTATCTTTACCATTAAATTGATTGGACTTTGAATCACCTAGGAGCCACACCTCTGGTTGTGTATATGAGGAAGTTTTCTGAGAGATTTGGCTGAGGAGGACAAAGTAGCTCTGAATGTGCTCAGCAGCATCCCATGGGCTTGGGTCCTGGATTTTTAAAAAAGAGAAAGTGAGCTGAACACCAGCATTCATCTGTGCTTGCTTTCTAACCACAATATGAAGCATAACTAGCCACATAACAGTACAGCCACCATGCCTTCACCACCACAATTCAACTGTACATTCAATCTGTGGACCAAAATAAATCCTTCCTTCCTTCCTTAAATTGCTCTGATGTTTTTGTTAGATCAACAGGAAAAAATAATTATAGTATCACACATCTGCAATCCTGGCACTTGTTAGGTAGAGTCTGGAGGACAAGGAGTTCACAGCCAGCTTTGATTACATAATGAGTTTGAGACCATGTCTCAAAGAAAATGAAAAAAATCAAAAGTGAGACTGACCCAAGAGTCTTAAAAACCCTGTCTTACTGTGTAATCCCTTTGTCATGTTTCTACAGATCTTGAAGATTTCAATCTCTAAAACTCTTTTCTTTATACATTTCTCAGCCTTTAGTGCTTTAGTTTAGTTATAGACATGGACTAATACATGGTGCAATGTGGAGGAGCCTCAGAAACAATCCATGAAAATGTAGACATTGAGAGATACATAGTATATGACTCTCTTCATACAAAAAGTTTAGGGCACACAAATTTTGAACCTGTGTGCTGGTGGCACATGCCTTTAATTTCAGCACTCGGGAGGCAGAGGCAGGCAAATCTCCAAGTTCAAGGTCAGCCTGGCCTACAGAGTGAGTTCCATGATAGCCAGGATGACACAGAGAAACTGTCTAAAAACAAACAAACAAAAAAATCAAAGCAGAACAAAACAAGAAACCCCCAAACCAACTAACCAACAAAAAGCAAATTTTGGAGACAGAAATGAGATTAGTAGTTTCCAGGGGTTAGGGATAGGAGAAATGAAGAATGACTATTTAAGTGGGTGCAGGCCTTGTTTTATCTGGGAGTGATGGAAATGTTCTGGAACTATATAGAAGTGATTGTTTTGCACTTAATTGAACCCCTTTAGAAGGTTTGTATTAGATTTGCTTGACAAGATTTATTTGTTAATCATATGTATGCCTTTCTGCATGTCTGTGTTATATGTGCATGTCTGTGTGTGGGTGCAGATGCTTGTGCATGCAGAAAGCAGAGGAGAGCATTGGGTGTTCTGATCTGTCACTTTGGGTCTTATTTCTTTTGGCTATGGTCTCTCACTGTACTTAGAGCTAGGCTGACAGTCACTTAGTCCCAGTGATCCACTCTCCACAGCACTGAAGATGCAGGTACAGGCACCACCACAGCTAGAGCTGGGAAAAGGTTATTTTCACTCCGTTTCAGTCCATCCTGGGAGAGGTGGGAGGGGTCAGGGAGGGAGGGCGGGAGGGAACATGCCTATGTCTAAAGTCTTTCCTTCCCTACTCTTACTCCTTTGAGCTACCAGCTGTGGGATTGTGCTGTCTACATTCATTCATGGAGAGTTTTATTTTTAAAGACAGGCTCTTGCTATAGCCTCGGCTGGCTTAGAACGTGCTTTGTAGAGAAGGCTGACTTAGGAATTACAATGATCTGCCTGTCCTTTTCTATAGAGTACTGGAGGCCTCCCCTTTAGTTGATCCTCTTCCTAAACACCCCAGAGACCCACCTAAAGAGTTAGCCTAAAGGCGTGCTTCACTGATGCCCTAGCTCTATCTCTGTTTGTTTTCTTTTGATTCTTGTTTGTTATTGTTTTCGAGAGTGGTGGAGGTACAATGAGGAGGTGGGGTAAGAGGGTGTGTGTGGGGGGGGGGGGGGGATCCAAGGCTTCACACGTGCTAGGCCAAGTGCTCTAGCCAGTGAAACCTCCAGCCGGCTTAAGCACTTCACAATTAAATAAACTCAAATATCAAGATTAAGGAGCATAAGGGTGATTTGTGCTGTATGAATGACACCTCAGCCCTCATGCTATCATCCAGCTAGGGCTGAGGAACATGGAGCCACTAGAGGGGGGACAGCAATCTCACAGCAATTTGTTCCCAAACTGTTTTCCTGTGTGGCAGGGTTCGGGTGGGTTTAGGGTCCTCACCAAGTGTCTTTCTTCCTTGTTTTTAAATAGCGTCTCTCCCTGAATCAGACGCTTATAATTTGGCTGTTGGCTGGCCAAGTAGCTTCAGGGATTCAACTCTGTCTTCTCCCACCATTCTTAGCTTTTGTTATGTGGATTCGGGGGAATCTCAACTCAGGTCCTCATGATTCCATGGCACACTCTTTATTGAATGAGCCTTCTCTTTACCTTCTCTCTTTCCTGAAAACAAACAAACAAGCTGTCTTAAAAGCTTGGTGTTAGAATCAAGCACAGGGCCCACAGACAGTGGAAAGGATACATTCCCAGTGAAAAGGATACATTTTTCCTGTCTCAGCTGCCATCGGAGAGCAGTAGCCAGGGCCCTGAGCTACCCCATGGCCGTGGGCCTCAAGAAGGGCCACAAGGTGATGAAGAATGTCAGCAAGCCGAGACATAGCTGGTGCCTCACCAAGCATACCAAGTTCATGCAGGATGTAATCCGGGAAGTGTGTGGCTTCTTTGTGCTTCTACAATGAGGGGCAAGCCATGGAGTTGTTCAAAGTGTCCAAGGACAAGCGCATACTTAGGTTCATCAAGAGGGTGGACATGCACATCTGTACCAAGAGAAAGCGGGAGGAGCTGAGCAACCATGAGGAAGGCAGCGGCCAAAAAGGATTGATGACACCCCCCCCCCCAAAAAAAAAGATTGTTCCTACAAAAAAAAAAAAAAAGATACATTTTGTTGGCCTAGGAGGCATCAGTAGGTTCTAGCATGATGGCCGGATTAAAGTGGAAGCAGTGATGGATAAAGGCAAGCAAGTCATTGCACACAGGTGTGATGGGAGAGTTGGGGTTGGCAGATGCTAGTAAATGACCCATTAACTAATAAGTTTGGCAGGAAGGCAGGAGCTGAACCAAATCTCAGAGGGATGTGTAGGTCTGGGGGTGGGGGGGATTTGTTGGTCAGGGACAGTTTAGACTTCTTGGTGAGATTCAGAGCCTTTAACACGAGACTGCAGAGCTCCAGTTGGAGCAGCTACCTTTGAGGCTTCCTCTATATGCTGAGTGCAGGATGCTCTGGTGGAGCCTGCTGTGGACAGAGGGATGGATAGAACTGACCAGGAGAAGCTCATGGCTGCTTTTAGGATTGGGCAAGCAGTGATGCCATTTGCTAAGAAAGAATCCTGGATGGAGAAGGAACAGAGATTCTGGTGATGTCGGTGGACACTTGTGGTTTAGACTTGAAATGCCTCTTGAAAGTCCTATTGGAACAAAATGGCACAGCTCTTAATTAGAGCTCTGTTAACATTTATGTCTCACGACTTTCCTGTGAGGCTTCTTAGGCAGCTTCACTGACAGGAAAAGACAACACAGAGAGCCCAGATGCTGATTCTGTGATTTGAGTCTCTCAAGTGCTTGCAGGGAGAGATTTCACCAGCTAAGTTCAATAAAGTCCAACAAATATTAATTATTGTTCCTACTGAGGTCAGGATTCAGTAGAAAATGCTGCCTCAGAAATATTATGGAGATATTAGTTATTTCTTGCCAAGTGCTTATGCAAATTCCATATTAACTCGACTGAGCCCTGTAATGAACAGTGCAGAGGGCCTCTCACATTAGGAAAACAAGCAGGTGGAAGGTTTTGCCCTGCCTGACTTAGCACGCAGGATTCCCAAAGCCACTGGGTCCTCTACATATGGATAGAGAGGAGGGCTCCTTCTCATCATAATGAGCCTCAACAAGGAGTAAGGACCAAGTGGCCTTTTGCACCTTGTTTTCCTTCTGGACCATTGCCGAACGACTAGTACTGCTCTTGTGTTGCAGGAAATATTTAAAAAGAAGGAATCTATCACATGTTCCTGCACTGTGCCCTGGTTCTCTCATCCCTGACGGGCTGGCCAGCCATGCGCTGGCAGGCAATGGCCAACCTGCTTTCATCTCGTCAGAGCTCCACTGATCTCTCCACCCAGCTCGATAGTTTCCACTTGTGGGTCACTACCACGCCAGCCCCATGCTTCTATACCTCTATGGCCTCTGTGGTGCACATCAGGCAAACCCATACTTTGCCGCTGTATCTTTCTCTCTGGAACCCAGATGAGCTGCTGTGTGAAGGAAAACACAACACAAACTTAGTTCAGAAACAACGATAACTCAATCTCTGGGCGAATCAACTAAAACCTAATCTTGTAAACCTTATCAAAGTCTGATTCCTCTGGTGTCAAATCCTTGCGGATCCGCCATGATAGCGGGAGATTCTCCTAACTACATCTTACCTGTCTGCTCTCCCCATTCCAAAAGGACTCTCCCTCTCTCCTGCTCCTCTCTTCTTCTTCTTCTTCTTCTTCTTCTTCTTCTTCTTCTTCTTCTTC
>JADRCH010007280.1:393747-421479 GCA_019843965.1 Rhynchomys soricoides
CTTCTTCTTCTTCTTCTTCTTCTTCTTCTTCTTCTTCTTCTTCTTCTCCTTCTTCTTCCCCTCCTCCTCCTTCTTCCCCCCCCTCCTCCTCCCTGGAAGTCCCTCCTTACACGCCCAGTGATTGGCTCCTTTATTCATCAGGGGATTGGCTCACAAGAAGTCACAGGTGTTACTCACTCCTTCTCTGAAGCCCCTCCCACGAGGGCAGAATTAGAATACAAAAGGCCCCAGGGCCATCCACAACACCCTTGTCTTCACCATGGTGTGGTCCTTGAGGTACTGAGAGAGCCTTTCAAACCCCAAGGGAAGGCCATGCAGCTCTGTGGTTGAGTACATGCTTGCATGTGTGAGGCTCTGGGCTCAATCCTTCCTGTCCCCTCCCTCCTCCCTCTGTTTCCCTCTTTCTCTCCCTCCCTTCCTCTAACCTCCCATTCCCTCCTCTGCCTCCTCATCTCTTCTCTCCTCACCTTCCCTCTTCCCCTCCCTACTTTTCCATTTTTTCATCCCTCTCCTCTTCCCCTCCCCTCTCCTCTTCTTTCTTTGCTAAGGATACAACACAGGGTTTCCCCCACACTAATAGAACAGGGTTTTCTAGGGAAAATGCTGGCTTTTACACAGTAGGGTTCTGAGGTTCCTTGGAGAAACTGATCTACAAAATCCCAGTAATCTGATCTTGTACTCTTTACACTGTTACCCTGTTCCTGCTTGAACCTCTTCAGCTGCCTTAGAGACTGTAAACTTCACCTGGTCCCCGAGTCTTGCATGAGGTAGTTCTGGCAACTCCTATTTCATGTGTCTCTTCTCCAATCCCTCCTGCATTCTCCTCAGTATTTTTTTCTGGAAACTCCTTTCTTCTTGGCTGGGTGAACTGTTATTTCCCATTTACATCAATTCTACAGGACAATCCTCTGTAGGCAGGGTTGCTCCAGCATCTACACAGGGCCTTGACTCTTAACCGCTTCCCTCTCCTGGCTCAGTTCCTTGTGTCCTTGAATTCCTCATTTCCCATGCCCTGTAACCAGGCCAGACAACCCTCCTACTCTCTAGTGTAGCCTCTAGAACCCAGACTTAGCATTTCCTCTTACATTGGCCATTCTTCCATCAACCACAGCCCTTGTCAGGCTACAGGTTCCTACTCTGCTTTCCCTTTGTTCTCAGGATCAAACCTTTGCTGTTGACTTGGCATTCACGACCTTGTCTGACCTTGCCATAGGACCAAATCCCCAAAACTAGAGATGAGTAGTGCCGTGGGGAGTCTGGGGATAATGAGCTTGCAAGTCAAAAAAGAAGGGGGGAGCCTTTTCCAGAACTTTTGTCCACTTACGGGCTCTGCTCTGCCAGTTTCCATACATCTGTGTCCTTGTGGGCTAAAGGCTCAAAGATGTGTCGAGTTTGCCTGCTAGAGTTTGTTTGCTTTTTCTTTTTCAATTTGGAAAGTAGTAGGTTTGCGAATTTTTAATTTTCTGCAGCAAGCACTTTAAACAAAACACTGCAATGTTCCATGAAATAAAGGACTTTT
Source organism: Rhynchomys soricoides (assembly GCA_019843965.1). NCBI lineage: Eukaryota > Metazoa > Chordata > Mammalia > Rodentia > Muridae > Rhynchomys > Rhynchomys soricoides. The sequence continues at coordinate 395,267 of JADRCH010007280.1, forward strand.
GTACAGCAACAAAGTTCATGGTTGCAGAATAAAGGTCAGGACTCTGGGGGTTGGAGCTTCTTTTTGCTTCTCTGCACAGAACTGGCCAGAACCTTGAATATGAGGTCAGCCATGGAGGATGGGACTCAGAGGGAGCTAGGTTGATGGACAGGAGACCTTCCTTTCCTAATGCTCCCTCTTCCTTCAGCACTCGTGTGTGTGTGTGTGTGTGTGTGTAGGGCCCAGTAAAGACTTGGTGTTATGGCTCAAGGCTGAGGGATATGGCAGAAGCTCATGGGAGGCAGCTAACGCCTTGAGCATTGGCTGAGTCTCTTTGGTTTCCAGGTTGGATTAGGAAGCCTTCATCTTTACTTCTTCCTGCCAGTTCTCAAGTGTTACCAGCGGCAGAGGTGAAACATCAGGGAGGGACAAGCATGCAGGGTTTTCCTGTGTAGCCTTTGCTGGCATTGATAGTGTGACAATTTTCTTGCCTTAGCCTCTGGATGGTTGGGATTGAAGGGGTGAGTCACCGCAACTGTCAGGGAAGAGCCATTTCAACAGGGACAGTGGTACTCTCCTGATGGGCATCTTCAGAGTATCAGCGTCCTGGTTGGTAGATGCCACCTTCTTCGGTTGCTTTGGTCAAAGCTGAAGGAGGTCCACTTGGAAAGGTGGTTGAAACATTGAATTTGAGGGTGACCATTTGTGAGGAAGGTTTGGCAGCTGTTCATTTGGGTAGCAATAGAACTTCCTGGTCCTGGAAAGATGCTGAAGCCCAAGACCCCCAAGAGATCATGGCTTAACTGGTCATATTTTACCCTGGGTCTGGTATATAATAACAGGAGAAGAAAGCCAGCCAGAGAGTGGTTGAATACCAGGGTGACTTACAGAAAGACAATGGGAGTCATTGGCAGTGTTCTCAGCATACTCTAGACAACTGCTGTGCTCTTAGGATCATGACACACTTTTCTGTCTTGTGAAAAAGGTCAGCATTTTAGAAGGAGAGCTTGAAGAACCAAATGCTTTTTCCAGTTGGTGGCAATATTCAGAGCATGAGAAGTTCAGGGAAGAGCGAGGTGTACAGGGAGGAGAAGGACGTAGTATGTTCACAAGATGCTTGGTCAACCATTGGTCCCAGAACTCACATGCACCGATAATAAGGAAGTTGTGTACAGTGGAGGGGATAAGGGTCATGGCTTGTAAGTGGTGGATTTCCTGTGTGCAAATCAGTTCCATGTTCACTTGACATTCAGCAGGACAACAACTCTCTGACTGAGCTGCTCACCAAGTTCCAGGTGAGCACTTCTCTCCAACTGAAAGATGTACCATGCCTCCCAGACTCACACTAACCTCACTTAAATGAGACTGAGAGACACACTAGGCCCCGGATACATCATCTTACAAAGGGAGTGCTGTCTCATAGCCTTAGTCAGGCATATTGATTAATTAGGTTTTTTGTTTATTTGGTGTCATTTGACATATTATAACACCATTCTTTTCTCTTGGTTCTTGCTCCTGTATCTAGGCAGGTCATCTTTTATGCTTATGGATTTGCCCATGGGAAGGTCTACTCCTAACACTTTGTATGTTTGCATTCCCCAGTCTCATATTTAGTAATGGCTCAAATAGAACAAAAAGGGGGGAGGGAGAGGGTAAATAGAGGGAGAGAGAGAAGAGACAGGCAGACAACTGCCTGTGCATATGTGTTATTTCTGCCCAGGAACCTTGGGAATAGGAGTAGGAGCTGTTCTTTGAAGTGACCCCAGGGCAGCTTATGTCGAATGATGGCATGGACAGGTTCCATGCTGCCACCCTGAGCAGTGTTTCTTTGTCCTGAGAGCTGGCTGTAGCCTGGCTCATCTTGGGAGCTTTCACTTCCAGGCTTCAGTAGGCTTTTGGTTGTCGCAGCAGAGAGCATCTGCATTCTCGCTGCCAGGGAGGTGGACTCCATTTGCAGAGATTCATGGGAAAAGACTGCAGCACGTTTGTTGGTCACAATAGATTGAGCAGCTGTGAACTTTCGCAGTACTAACCCTGTCTCTAACTCAAGTCTTGGGAATTGTTCCCCAGAGCTTTTACTCTGGACTGAACCCACCCTCCCTGTTGCCTACCATGGCTTGCCAGCTTCCACCTGGTTGCCAGCAGCTCCACAAACAGACAAGTTCTTTTAGTCTGGGGCAGGGATTTTGCTGCAGCGTTTACCCTGGAGTAGCAAGCACTGCTGTGGCGCTGGGGTCCTCGCAGCTGGGAGAACTGAACTAGAGGAGGAAGGTGTGGCCCAAGGTCACAACCTCTGGGCCAGAGTGTAGTGGTCTCACAGGTGGACATTTCTGAGCCTCATCTCCGCTGCTGTTTCCCACCCCCTGGCTTCTGGTGACACACTGCTAGGGGCTCGTAGGCCACTTCTGACATTCCCATAGCGACAGCGGGATGGGAAGGGGTCTGTGGGCAGCAAGTACCCATGCCACCCAATACAGATCAGGCGACCCAATGGGTGTCTGTGAGCCCTGCCCCCGCCCTCTCCCCATGTCCCGCCCCCAGACTGCGGCCAAGTCCCGGAGACAGCAGTGTTTCCCGGTCTCCTGCGGTGGGCCCAGCAGAGTCTGCTCCCCCAACCCCACCCCCCACCCCCGCAGGCATCTAGGCGCGCCTTGCCACCGCCCTCCCAGGCCGCGCGCGACGGGTGCTAGCTCTGGGCGGGGTCCTGCGGTTGTGATAGGCTCCTCCTCCCCGGCTCCTCCCCTCCCCCTCGGGCCCTCCTGCGCTAGCTGTGCTCCTCCGGGCCCCTGCGCCTGCTCCCAGCCATGGTGGCCAGGCTCACCGCTTTCCTCGTTTGCCTCGTTTTCTCCTTGGCCACCCTGGTCCAGAGAGGTAAGGTGGGTGCGGGCTAGGGCACCCAGGGACCCCGCCCTGTGGCCTGGGGGGTCGCTTTGCGCATGAGCGGCCCTGTCTCCGCCTGGCTGGCCTGAGGTGGGGGGAGGCATCGGGCGACCTAGCAACTCTACACCTAGGGGTGAGGGTCTGAGACTTCTGGAAGTGAACTCACTGTGAATTGAAGATGAAGGATGGGACATTCTTAGGGCTGGTATTAAAACACTAGGATGTTAAAAATCCTAGCGAAGCATTGGTGACAACAGCTGTCCCTAGGAGTGTACCTTGGGAAAAAACCTTGGAAAAAGCAGTCATTTTGAAAATTGGCTGTGAGGCAACCTGCAGCAAAAGCATCTGGAGAGCTTCCCAGGAGACTTTCTGGTCACTTTCATCAGGATCTCGGAGGGCTTGGAATGAGGCAAATCGAAAATAGGGTGGAGGCAACTTGTAGGTCTTAACAGCTTCCTGTGTGCTTTTGATGTCTGTACCTACACTTATAGAGACTTAGGTCATATTTTGTGGAGGAGATGCACACAGAGATTGTGCTGAATCAAGGGAACAAGTTTCTTCCACAGTGTGCAACTCAATTTGTGGACCAGGCCGCAGTGGCATCACCTGGGGTCTAAGGTTAGACATGCAGTAGCTCATGACCAACTGAGTCAGATTCCGGGTTTTATTTTGCGTACTAAGCAGATCCCCTCGGAATTCGCAGGCACATTCAAGTCTGAGTAGCGCCTTCTTATGATAAAGACAATCTGTGATCGAGAACAGCATCTTTAGCATGTACCAGCAGAGTTTTTCATTTATTTAAGCCCGTTTCCACATCAGGAGGGGAAACCTAGACTTAGGCAACCAAACTTGGTCTTAGTACTGACTTCTAGTAAGGTTTATGTCACATATAGAACTTTTTCAGTGAGCTACAGAGATATGGCCAGTCTGGGTTCTGGGTTCTAGGAAATGATGCTGCAGAGAGTGAAGACAGCCAAGACTTGTATCTCTGCGATGACAATCTGGTAGAGGAAGAAACCCAGCATACATATTAGATCTATGTCATAGACTGCTGTGGAGGGAAGAAAGCAAACCATCACAGGGATAAAGGTGGCTCATGTTTTTGGTCTCCTTTTGGGGATAAAATTTTTATTGTTGAATGGACTTTTATAGAGAAAAGTACCAGTAGCCCACCTTCAGGGTTGTGTTCCAAATACTGTGGGAGATGCGTGAGACTATAAATGTGGATTTTTTTCCTTTGCTGAATTGGAACATGAAGCCCTGTGCATGGTAGATAATTGCATCGTATACCATGGAGACTTTGAAACTAGACTATAAATGGCCTCAGGTTTTCCTGCTTTGAGTTGAGAGAGGTTGGGGAAGCTGGTAGAGGTGAAGTCATACAGTGATTAATTGGCAGCTAGGGTTTGCTCCCAGGCTTCTATGACTCCACAGTAACCATTTTAAAACACTAGGCATAATTTGGCTGCCCCACTTCTAAACTTCCTTGGCTTCTTGAAAATGAGTTCTGTAAACCTGTTTAATCAGTCCATATAATGACTAACAATCACAAAGATGGCTTTGGTCTAGGAGTGTGCCCATCTTAGGTCAGCTACCACTTCCTGGGTGTTTTCTGTGTGCCATATCACATATGTATATCATATGTCTTCCTTGTTTGCTTGCTTTCTTTTTATTAAAGACAGGATCTCATGTACCCCAATTTGGTAGCCTCAAATTTGCTATGTGTTCAAAGCTGGCCTTGAACTCTTGATTCTCCTGTCTCCTGCCTCTGCTTCCTGAGACTTTGGCTTAGATTTCTGATTCTATTGCCTCTACCTCCCGAGACCTGGGTTTACACTTATGTGCCACCATGCTTAACATGTATCTTGTTTTGAATCATCACAACATCTGTTCAGGTTAGGTACCCTCACATCCAAGTAAGGGGACTGAGATCACATTACCAGAAGGAATAGCAAGGTTCAACCCAGATAAGAATGACACTCTGTGATCTTTTTGTTTTGTTGACCTAAGAATACTGAGCCAGAAGTATCTTTGTTTTGAAAGTAGGGACCTAATTCTTCTGTAGTGGGGTCCAGAGAGCTCTGCCCCAGTGTCCCTTTATTCTTGTTCTTGGTCCTAAGTAATAGGTTGTACCTGAATAACTATAGAAGGCATGTAAAAGGTCCCAGAAGCACATTTGGGAATAAGGTGTAAAGTCCCTCCAGGCTCTGGGAAGTAGAGACACATTTTAGCTCTCGAAAGTTGAAAGGGTGATTAAGAAGTCCCTCTATAATGACAAAAGGGAGTTAACTTTAATGTGTGTTCTACTGCTTCTGAAACATCTTCTGAGGAGAGGTGTGTCATCTGAAGGTTCCCTGAGTCTGGCAAGTTGTTGTTCTGAGCACCAGGCAGAAGGACCTCAGCGCCTGCCCCTCTCTCTCTCTCTCTCTCTCTCTCTCTCTCTCTCTCTCTCTCTCTCGTGTGTGTGTGTGTGTGTGTGTGTGTGTGTGTAAGAGTCCTAATGGTGGCCATACTTCAAGAAGGCCTTCCATGAGCCAGACTCTTAGTACACACACACATGTATCCCATGTACCAACCTGGGAAGGTGGCCACCATGATCTGTTCTACCCCTCTACATACATAATGACCTGTTTCAGTCTTGAAAAATAAGGGACAAATAGGGACCATGCAATTCAAACTGCTTTGCAATTCCGTCTCACCACAGTCAGGACCATCCAATCAGTAAATAGACAGCTCTCAAAGGACAAAATATAAATGGCTAATAAATATTTGAGGAAATGTTCAACATCCTAGGTCTTTGGGGAAATGCAAATTTAAATTGCTTGAGGTTAGAATGGTGCTGATGAGGAGGGGGGGGGCTTACTCACACTGGTGCAGCCACTGTGGAAATCAGTATGAGGCTCCTCCAAATCTGCAAATAGAACTCCCATATGATTCAGCTCTACCACTCCTGTGCATATACCTGAAGGACCTTAAGTTAACAGACCTTGAAGATAGCTGTGGACAATTGTTACTATTCCCAATAGCCAGGATATGGAATCAGTCTAGACTCCCATCAGTTGACAGGTGGCTAATGAAAATGTGGTACATGTACACAATGGAGTTTTGAAACAATTTAAAATATTATTATTATTTATTATTATTAGGGTGTGTATGTGTAGGAACCACACCACACTGCAGGGCACACATGGAGGTCAGAGGAAAATGTTTTTTAGTTGATTGTCTTCTTCCACCATATAGGTCCCAGAAATCAAACTCAGGTTCTCAGGCTGGATGGCAAGTGCTTCACCAGCCTCACAATGGAGTGTCATTCATCTGCGAACAAGAAAATTATATTCCTTACTGGAAAATGGGTAGAACTGGAGACATCATGTTAAGCAAAAAATGTGTCACCCAGAAAGACAAATAGCCAAGTGTTTTCTCTCATATGCTGTCTGCATGTGTGTCCATGTGTGCATTTATATGACATGAAGACAAGGCTGTTGAGAAGAGGTAGGGAGTAGTAATGTGTAAGAAGGAGAGGAGCTTCATGGGAAAAGATAACTATAACTTTTTTCTCAGATGTGATTTTATGGATATATGAAATCAAGACGGGGGCAGAAGGGAGAATAAGTAGTGGATAACGGGGATGGTGAACATGAGTGAAGTATGATAGTATATGTATGAAATGTCATAACGAAGCCAATTACTTTGTATGTTAATTTAAAAAATGAAATAAAAGTTGTGGACAGTGACCAACTTCCTACATGAGAAACATGTACTCCAAAGGGTTTAGAAACCTAGAGACATTACTGTGACTTTCTTCAATTATATATACCATGGGGATAATGGCCCTTTCCTCCTGGTGTGGCATTTATTAGGATTAAATACATAATCAATGTAAGTGTCCAAAGTGCTCAGCACAGGACTTACCTTCCAGTAGCCCTGTTCAGATTAGTACACATTAATCCTACTCCCTCCATGTTGCAAGCAACATTTAGAAAAATACTCTTTGCACATCCTGACAGCGTTGTTTACATGAGATGGGCAGAGATCTTACATCTATACAAACAAAAATTAGATTAGTGCTTGCTGAGGATGAGGGGGAAGAGATGATAGTAAGTGACTGCTTAAAGGGCAAAGGCTTTGGGGAGGAATGAAAACGTTCTAGAAAGAGAGAGGTAATGCTACACATTCTTAAAGTACCATAAAAATCATTGAATTAGACACATTGAAAGGGTGACTTGTGTTATGTGAATTATATATTCATTTAAAATAATTCACAGAAGCTGGAGATGTAGTTCATTGATGGAACACTCATTTAACATATGCAAGACCGTGGGTTCTCTCATTATTACCGCAAAAAGAAAGAATGAATAAATAAATGTAATTTTTAAAAAGTAAGCTGGATGTGGTGGTCTATGTGTGTAATCCCAGCATTTGAGAATATGCAGAAGGATTGCTGTGAGTCTGAGGGCAGTCTAGACTGCATGGTGAGTTCCAGGCAACAGAAGGAAAGGAAAGGAATCCAAAAGAAAACAAATGCTATCCTAATTATGCCAGATGTGGTAACACATGCCTTTTAATCTCTGTGCTCCAGATGCTGAATCAGGAGGATCTTGAATTTGGGGCTAGCCTTCTGCCTCAGCAAACAGCCAAGCAGAACGAGGTGCACACACAATTGTGGGTGAGAGCACAGTGGCCCCAGGTGCTAAGCACTGAATGGCCAGGCTGGGATCCTAATAGGAACCTGTGCACTGACTTGGGGTATCAGGCTTTATAGATGTGCCCCAGAAAGTGTGCAGAATTAGCTTCAAGCTTCTTGACTTTGCCTTCGTTAGTCCTGGGAATTGGGCATCACAAGGACGGAGAGAAATTTCTTTTCCTGTGTGGTTCTGAGGTCACCATTTTGTGTGTTAGTTAGTCCTTCACAGGGTCTGGAGACTCAGTCTTGAGAGGTTTGTTAAGTTTTCAGCCTCTCCTTTGATGTTATAGGCCATGCCTTCATTTTTCAGTACAAGAAACATTTTTCAGACTGACAACAGGTAACGGTAACAAATGTACAGAAGCCATTCGAATGGGTATTTGTGGGTAGCATCGAAAATAATGTTATCGTTGGGGGTCTCCACAGCATGAGGAACTGTGTTAAAGGGTCACAGCATTAGAAAGGTTGAGAACCACTGCTCAAGAGAGATGACAATGAAAAGGCCTGTTCTGGTGGCTCAGAGAGGCCTAAAGACCAGGAGTGTCACTGAGTTCGGGGAATATACTTTCTAGATACACTGACTTTTCTGTTTGTGTTTCCTACCTGATGGTTTGACTTTTCCAACTTTGTGTTTACTATCACTTTGCACATTTTGAAAGACATTCCTCTACTGCTCTTGGGTGCCTGGGAAGCCTGGCTGAGAGGCTCCTGAACCTTTCTTTATTCTAGACTCAGCTCTTCCAGAAGTGTGCTCAGAGGTCCATTGACTGAATATTTGTTGTTCTAAAGTAGGTATATATGATCACCATTGGATCTGGTGGTGAATGTCTGTAATCCCAAAACTCAGGAGGTAGAGGCAGGCAAATCAGGAGTTCAAGGCTAGCCTCAGCTACACAGCAAATTAGAGGCCACCATGTATTATATGAAACACTGACCCCACTCTTCATATGTCTGCATATATGCCCTTTAGTCAACTGGCCTTCAAATTCACAGTTGCTTTCATTGAATTCTATACATTATGAGTCACACAGTATAGTTGAGATTCCAGGTAAGAATACATATTCTATCTTGCAAGTGGAGGAGAATCCAATGACTTTTAGCCCCAGTTTCAAAACTATGGCACAAATCCACTGGGTTATAAGGTCCCGCTGAAATGCTGCATCCCCTAAAGCTTGCTCCAGTCTTCCTAGTGGCAGTGACTGTGTATACCTCTAGCATGAAGCTGGTCCTTTAGTTCTCTGAGTAGCAATGATCATTAGAGGTATTTGGTGTCCTGCACATCTCTTTATTTTAGCCCTTTGAATGATGCCATGGTGTGTCTGTCAGTTGTCAATTGTTTCTTTCTCTCTCCAATGAAAAGGGTGAGCTAGTTGGATCCAAGGTTTTTCTAGAATTTTCTCTATGGTTTTATAGTTGAGGCTTCATACAGAGAGCCACAATGTCCAGTGGGACAGCTCACTTAGTGGCAGTGGCAGAGCATTGCTCTTCAGAAGTCTAGATTAGCTCACAAGCTGGGGCAAACTGGGGGCCCTTGTCTACATCAGAGAAGAGTTACTTAGGTTTACCTGTTTCTAGATACAGACTACAGAGCAGTTCCGTACCACCATGCCTTTGAATTTTAGCCTGGAAGTTGTATGTGGGTTGGGGTAGCATAGTGTTGGAAACCTGTCCAGCATATACGAGGTTCTGGCTTCCAGGAACTGGTGGTGGGGCAATAACAGGAAATGGGAAGTTGGTTGATGATGGGTATTTTGTTGGCAAGGGAAAAGAGGGTGCTGTCCTGAGCAGTGTAAAATGTTTGGCATACAATCTCTCACCTTTATCCAGCAGATACAGATGGCACCCTGTTCATCTGTCTTGCAACCTGAAGATGACTGCAGATAGTGCCCAGTGTGTGCTGGAGGCTAGATCTCTACTGGTGGAGTACCACCAGTACTTTGATTTTGGCAAAGATGTATATCTCATGACTCTCAAGATGTCTCTGTATGTGTGTGGTACTAGGGATGGGAATGAGAGCCAAGACAGACCCCAGACCTTGACAGATTTTTTTTTTCTGAGACAGGATCTTTATTAGTAACTCAGGCTAGCCTTGAACTCGCATGCTTCTCTTGCTTCTGCTCCCAAATGCTAGGATCAAAGGTTTCAGACAGCTTGCAGGTGTATGCTTCGGAGTTCCCTCTCTGATTCCCATACTCTCATGAGTCACCAAAGATTTCTGTTTTCATTGCTGCCTCAGGCTAGAAGTGTTGGAAGAATTGAGATCAGGGGCCATCTTTGTGGGTTGGTGTCAGCTCCACTGATCTCAGATTCACCCTGGGCTCTGGTGAGCTTTGGCTCTTCTAACAGTATAGAAATTCAAAGAGATAGGTAGACGTTTGGTCTCACCAATCTCAGTGCCTGATGATTTTTGTTTTTTGTTGCTGTTTAATTTGAAAATCTTTTTTTTTTTTTTTCTGAGACAGGGTTTCTCTGTGTAGCCCCGGCTGTCCTGGAACTCATTCTGTAGACCAGGCTGGCCTCAAACTCAGAAATCCGCCTGCCTCTGCCTCCCAAGTGCTGGGATTAAAGGCGTGCACCACCACTGCCCGGCTTGAAAATCTTTTATAACAAAAGTTTTAGCAAAAAATGTGCTTTGATGGGTAATGGAGTGTGCACTCTGTCGTGTGCCTTAAAACTCTATTTTAACCTCTAATATGATAAATATCAATAGTTAGAAATCATATTTAAAAAGCACATGAAGGTCTTCAAGCATTTTAGCATCTAGAGTTGCAGACCAAAATGTTTGATGCTTCCTATTGCAAAATTATACCCAGGAGTGTAGTTTCTGCTGCGCACAGTACTTATTACTTCATTGTTATGAAGTGGTACCCAACTGTCTCCCAAAGTGGCTGTTTTGGTTCTGGCCACCAGCAATGTACTAAAGTAGCCATTGTGTAACAGCCTTGCCAGCACTTGGCTTTGTCAACTTTATCATGATATAAACCTACAAGGTTTACACATTTATATTACTCTGCTTTATTTTACATGTCTCTGATTACTGTGGGGTTGTCTAAGTCGGTTTCTTCTTTAATGAGTTCCCTGGTCAAGCCTTTGGCTCAGTTCCTTGTTTATTATTTTCTCCTGGTTCCTGCTCACAATGCTCTATTGTCCTGTCTTCTTGGCTCCATTGTCCTGTCTTCTTGGCTGTATTGTCCTGTCTTCTTGGCTGTATTGTCCTGTCTTCTTGGCTCTATTGTCCTGTCTTCTTGGCTGTATTTTTCTTCATTATCATTGCAATAAATGCCTACCTTCCTGCCTCTCTCTCTCTCCCTCCCTCCCCCCCCCCTCTCTCCAAGTCATCCCCATTGTTTGCCCAAATCTTAGGTAATACATGAAAGGACTGATAACTTCTTTATTGACTGATTTTAAAAAGTCACTACCTTTTGTTTATCAAGTCAGGTATTTTATGTTAACATACATGAAAATAAAATATTCTTCTTTGCTCTCAGTTTATAATCTAGTACAACAAAACCAAGAGAATAAACTATAATATAATCAAATGAAAGGTTGTAGTAGTAGCACTAAAGGATATGTGTGTGTGTGTGTTCAAGTCATCCTCATTGTTTACCCTAATCTTAGTACACACGCGCACACACACGCGCACACGCACACGCACGAGCACACGCACGCACACACGCACGAGCACACGCACACGCGCACACACACGCACGCGCACACACACACGCGCGCGCGCGCACACACACACACACACACACACACACACGCACCTTCAAAGTCTAGAATACATGATTTCTCTTGAGTTTTTGCCAGCTGCCTTGTGTGATGCTTTGCTTGGTGTCACTAGTTCTTAGATCCTTTCAGTCCCCAGGGCTTACTTTAGGAAATGCAGTTTTGCTTTTGAGTCAGTCTTATTCCTTTAACATTTTGGGTTCCCAATTTATTTTGAGGAGAATTTTTATTACATTTCTTAACTTACTGTGCAGAAACTTGAATTTGGTGCTTTGCATGCCTTGGAAAGTTTCTGATGCCTCAGACGCATGTGTGTGGGCTCCTCCATCTCTGGATTTCTTGCTGTGTCATAAGCTTTATCAATTTTGTTTGTTTGCTTCCTTATTTATTTTTAAAAGTGTTTTTATTCTTTTTTTATACATTTATACAATGCATATAGAACATATCCATGTATCACTCCCTCCCTCCAACTTCTCCCAGTCCCTACACCACCTCCCTTCCAACTTCATGTCTTTTTAATTGTTATTAATGTTCTCCTAAATCAAATTAGTACTGTACATATGCACATGAGTGTATGGGTGCCCACTGAGGCATGAGCAAACTACCAGTAGCCACACCCCCAAGGGAGAGTGACTCTCAATAACCATTAGGATTATAAGCATTCACCTCAAAACATCTAGCCTGTTTTGTCAGTATTTGAGCGTGTGTGTGTGTGTGTGTGTGTGTGAGAGAGAGAGAGAGAGAGAGAGAGAGAGATATTAATCAGAGGTGTCTTTCTTTAGCACTCTACCTTTGTTGAGATCGTTTCTCATTGAACCTGGACAGTTGTAGATTGTAACAGCTAGCAAACCCTCAGCATATGCCTGTTTCCATTCCACACTGCTGGGGTCATAGACTCATGCTGCCATGCCTGGCTTCTATGTAGGTTCTGTGGATCCAAACACAGGTCCTTATGCTTTTGTAACAAGTACTTGACCCACGGAACCATCTCCCCAACTGTCTATTTTTGTTTGTTTTGGATTTTCAAGACAGGGTTTCTTTGTGTAACCTTGGCTGTTCTAGGACTCACTGTGTAGCACAGGCTGGCCTTGAACTCTCAGCTATCCATCTGCCTCTGCCTTCCAAGTACTAGGATTAAAGGTGTATGCCGCCACCACCCAGAGTTTGTTTGTTTTATAAATAGGGTCTCTCTATGTAGCCCTGAATGTCCTAGAACTCTGTAGTGGACACAAAGCTCCAGCCACCTCTGCCTCCTGACTGTTAGGATTTCCCTAACGAAAAACCATACATATTTGTGTGTGTGTGAGTGTGTGTGTGAATGTGGAGGTCATAGGACAACTTATGGGAGTCAGTTCTCTCTTTCTTCATGTGTGTTCCAGAGATTGAGGTCAGGTAGCAATCATCTTTATCCCCTGAGCCATCTTGCTGGCCCAGTGTTTAGGGTTTTTAAAAGAAGGTATCAAATCCTCATGAGCTGGAGTTACAAGCAGCCATAAGCCCCCTGATCTGAGTGCTGGGAACCAATTTCATGTCCTCAGCAAGAGCAGTGCATCTTCTTGACTGTTGAGTCACTTCTCCAGTCCATTCTTGTTCTTTTCTTTTCTTTTTTTTCTACTTTATTTACATTTCAAATGTTTCTCACTTTCCAGATCTCCCCTTTGGAACCCCCCATTCCCTCCCCCCTCCCCTGCCTCTATGGGGGTATTCCCCCACCCACCCACCCACCCATCCACTCTCATCTTCCCTCCTTGGCATTCTCCTATACTGGGGGATCTATCACCCCCAGGCCCAAGGCCTCTCCTCCCCCTGATGACTAACAAGACCCTCCTCTATCACATATGTGGTCAGCACCATGGGTCACTCCATGTGTATTTTTTGGTTGGTGATCCAGTCTCCCAGAGCATCGGGAGGTCAGGCCAGTGGACACTGTTGCTCCCTCCATGGGGCAGCCATCTTCCCCAGCTCCTTCAGTCCCTTCTCCAACTCCTCCATCTGGGATTTCACACTCAGCCCAATGGTTGCTGTGAAGTGACTCTTGGGTATTCCGAGCTTTTGGGCTAATAACCACTACTCACTGAGTACATACCATGTTCACTCTTTTTGTGACTGACTTAGCTCGTTCAGGATGATATTTTCAAGTTCCAGCAATTTGCCTGCCAAATTCATGAAGTCATTGTTTTTAATAGCTGAGTAGTATTCCATTGTGTAAATGTACCACATTTTCTGTATCCATTCCTCTTTTGAGGGACATCTGGATTGTTTCTAGTTTCTGGCTATTATAAATATGGCTGCTATGAACATAGTGGAGCATATGTCGTTATTACATGTTGGAGCATCTTCTGGATATATGTCCAGGAGTGGAATAGCTGAGTCCTCAGGTAGTATTATGTTCATTTTTCTGAGGGTCCGCCAAACTGATTTCCAGAGTGGTTGTACCAGCTTGCAATCCCACCAGCAATGGAGGAGTGTTCCTCTTTCTCCACATCCTCGCCAGCATCTGCTGTCACCTGAGTTTTTGATCTTAGCCATTCTGACTGATGTGAGGTGGAATCTCAGGATTGTTTTGATTTGCATTTCCCTGATGACTAAGGATGTTGAACATTTCTTTAGGTGCTTCTTGGCCATTCGAGTTTCCTCAGTTGAGAATTCTCTGTTTAGCTCTGTTCCCCATTTTTTGATAGGGTTATTTGGATCTCCGGAGTCTAACTTCTTGAGTTCTTTATATATATTGGATATTATCCCTCTATCGGACATAGGATTAGGTAAAGATCTTTTCCCAATCTGTAGGTTGCCATTTTGTCCTATTTACAGTGTCCTTTGCCTTATGGAAGCTTTGTAATTTCATGAGGTCCTATTTGTCAATTCTCGATCTTAGAGCACAAGCCATTGGTGTTCTGTTCAGGAACTTTTCCCCTGTGCCCATGTGTTCGAGACTTTCCCCCACTTTCTCTTCTATTAAATTCAGTGTATCTGGTTTTATGTGGAGGTCCTTGATCCACTTGGACTTGAGCTTTGTACAGGGAAATAGAAATGGATCAATTCGCATTCTTCTACATGTAGACCTCCAGTTGAACCAGCACCATTTGTTGAAAATGCTGTCTCTTTTCCACTGGATGGTTTTAGCTCCTTTGTCAAAGATCAGTAAGTGTGTGGGTTCATTTCTGGGTCTTCAATTCTATTCCATTGATCTACCTGCCTGTCACTGTACCAATACCATGCAGTTTTATCACTACTGCTCTGTAGTACAGCTTTAGGTCAGGGAGGCTGATTACCCCAGAAGTCCTTTTATTGTTGAGGATAGTTTTTGCTATCCTGAGTTTTTTGTTATTCCATATGAATTTGAGAATTGCTCTTTCTAAGTCTATGAAGCATTGAGTTGGAATTTTGTTGGGGATTGCATTGAATCTGTAGATTGCTTTTGGCAGAATGGCCATTTTAACTATATTAATCCTGCCAATCCATGAGCATGGGAGATCTTTCCATTTTTTGAGGTCTTCTTCGATTTCTTTCTTCAGAGACTTGAAGTTCTTGTCATACAGATCTTTTACTTGTTTGGTTAGAGTCACACCAAGATACTTTATATTGTTTGTGACAATTGTGAAGCCTTGCCTAGTCCCTGATTTTAGTGGGATTGCTTTGAGTTTCTCTCCATTTAGTTTGATATTGGCCACTGGTTTGCTGTATATTGCTTTTACTATGTTTAGGTATGGTCCTTGAATTTCTGATGTTTTCAAGACTTTTATCATGAAGGGATGTTGAATTTTGTAAAATGCTTTTTCAGCATCTATCGAAATTACCATGTGGATTTACATTGATGGATTTCTGGGTATTAAACCATCCCTGCATTCCTGGGATGAAGCCTACTTGATCATGGTGAATGATCATTTTGATGTGTTCTTGGATTCGGTTTATGAGAATTTTATTGAGTATTTTTGTATCAATACTCATGAGGGAAATTGGTCTGAAGTTTTCTTTTATTCTTGGGTCTTTGTGAGGTTTTGGTATCAGTGTAACTGTGGCCTCATAGAATGAATTGGGTAGTGTTCCTTCTGTTTCCATTTTGTGGAATAGATTGAAGAGTATTGGTATTAGGTCTTCCTTGAAGGTCTGATAGATTCTGCACTGAACCCATCTGGTCCTGGGCTTTTTTTAGTTGGGAGACTTTTAATGACTGCTTCTATTTCTTTAGGGATTATGGGACTGTTTAGATGATTTATCTGATTCTGACTTAACTTTGGTATTTGGTATCTGTCTAGAAACTTGTCCATTTCCTCCAGATTTTCCAATTTTGTTGCATATAGGATTTTGTAGTAGGATCTGATGATTTTTTGAATTCCCTCAGAATCTGTTGTTATATCTCCCTTTTCATTTCTAATTTTGTTCTGTTTAATTTGGATATTGTCTATGTGTCCTCTGATTAGTTTGGCTAAGGGTTTATCTATCTTGTTGATTTTCTCAAAGAACCAGCTCCTGGTTTTGTTGATTCTTTGCATAGTTCTTTTAGTTTCTACTTGGTTGATTTCAGCCCTTAATTTGATTATTTCCTGCCTTCTACTCCTTTTGGGTGTATTAGCTTCTTTTTGATCTAGAGCTTTCAGGTGTGCTGTTAAGCTGCTAGTATATGCTCTCTCCAGTTTCTTTTTGGAGGCATTCAGAGCTGTGAGTTTTCCTTTTAACACGCTTTCATTGTGTCTCATAGGGTTTAGTATGTTGTACTTTCATTTTCATTAAATTCTAGGAAGTCTTTAATTTCTTTCCTTCTTTCTTCCTTGACCAAGTTATCATTGAGGAGAGCATTGTTCAGCTTTCATGTGTATGTGGGCTTTATGTTGTTGTTGTTGCCATTGAAGACCAGCTTTATTCCGTAGTTATCTGATAGGAGGCATGGGATTATTTCAATCTTATATCTGTTGAGGTTTGTTTTCTGACCAATTATATGATCAATTTTGGAGAAGGTACCATGAGGTACTGAGAAGAAGGTATATTCTTTTGATTTAGGCTGAAATGTTCTATAGATATCTGTCAAATCCATTTGGTTCATAACATCTGTTAGTTTCACTGTGTCTCTGTTTAGTGTTTCCAAGATCTGTTCATTGATCATAGTGGGGTGTTGAAGTATCCCACTATTACTGTGTGAGGTGCAATGTGTGCTTTGAGCTTTAGTAAAGTTTCTTTTATGAATGTGGGTGCCCTTGCATTCGGGGCATATCAGAATCGAGAGTTCTTCTTGGTAGATTTTTCCTTTGATGAGTATGAAGTGTCCTTCCTTGTCTTTTTTGATGACTTTTGGTTGAAAGTTGATTTTATCTGATATTAGAATGGCTACTCCAGCCTGTTTCTTGGGGCCATTTGCCTGGAAAATTGTTTTCTAGCCCTTTACTCTGAGGTAGTGTTTGTCTTTCACACGGAGGTGTGTTTCCTGGATGCAGCAAAATGCTGGGTCTTCTTTATGGATCCAGTCTGTCAGTCTATGTCTTTTTATTGGGGAATTGAGTCCATTGATGTTAAGAGATATTAAAGAATAGTTATTGTTGCTTCCTGTTATTTTTGATGTTATTTTATGTTTGTGTGGCTATCTTCTTTTGAGTTCGTTGAAAGATTACTTTCTTGCTTCTTCTTGGGTGTAGTTTCCTTCAGTTGGCGTTTTCCATTTATTATTCTTTGTAGGGCTTGGTTTGTGGAAACATACTGTGGAAATTTGGATTTGTCATGGAATATTTTGGTTTCACTATCTATGATTATTGAGAGTTTTGCTGGGTATAACAGCCTGCGCTGGCATTTGTGTTCTCATAGAGTCTGTATGAGATCTGCCCAGGATCTTCTAGCTTTCATAGTCTCTGGTGAGAAGTCTGGTGTAATTCTGATAGGTCTGCCTTTATATGTTACTTGACGTTTTTCCCTTACTTCTTTTAATATTCTTTCCTTATTTTGTGTATTTGGTGTTTTGACTATAATGTGACGGGAGTAATTTCTTTTCTGGTCCAGTCTATTTGGAGTTCTGTAGGCTTCTTGTGTATTTATGTTCATCTCTTTCTTTAGGTTAGGGAAGTTTTCTTCTATAATTTTGTTGAATATATTTACTAGTCTTTTAAGTTGGGAATCTTCACTCTCTTCTATACCTATCATCCTCAGGTTCTGTCTTCTGATTGTATCCTTGATATCCTGGATGTTTTGGGTTAGGAGCTTTTTGCATTTTGTGTTTTCTTTGACTGTTGTGTCCCTGTTTTCTATGGTATCTTCTGCACCTGAGATTCACTCTTCCATCTCTTGTATTCTGTTGGTGATGCTTGCATCTATGACTCCTGATCTCTTTCCTAGGTTTTCTAACTCCAGGGTTGTCTCCCTTTGTGATTTCTTTATTGTTTCTATTTCTGTTTTTAGTTCCTGGATGGTTTTGTTCATTTCTTTCATCTGTTTGGTTGTGTTTTCCTGTAATTCTGCCTGTCTGATTGTGTTTTCCTGTAATTCTTTAAGGGATTTTTGTGTGTCCTCTTTAAGGGCTTCCAGTTGTTTACCTGTGCTCTCTTGTATTTCTTTAAGGGAGTTATTTATTTCCTTCTTAAAATCTTCTATCATCCTCTTGAGATGTGATTTTAAGTCTGAGTCTTCCTTTTCTGGTGTGTTGGGGTATCCAGGGCTGGCTGTGGTGGGAGAGCTGGGTTCTGATGAAGCCAAGTAGCCTTGGTGTCTGTTCCTTGTTTTCTTGCCTTTGCCTTTCACCATCTGGTTATCTCTGGTGTTAGCTGGTCTTTTCTCTCTGACTGTGGCTTGTCTTTCCTGCAAGCCTAGGGGTTGATACTGCTTGGAGACCAGTTCTCTCTGAGAGGAATTTGGGTTTGGAGAGTTGTGGTGCAGGGTCAGCTCTGGGGTGCAGACAGAAACAAGAAGGATCTAATCCCCAGGTGCCCCTTGTTTCCTGTGTCTTGATGTTATGCAAGGGTCCCTCTTTGTCCAGTGAATTTGAAAAGAAGTGATGATCTTACCTGTGCTTGAAGGTGTGTCAGCACTCCTGGTACACCAGCTCTTTCCTGGCACTATTTGAGTATAGAGCCCTGTGTCACAGGATCTGCTCTCCAGCCACTGATAGAAACTCCTCTCACTGGTTTTTCCACACTGTTGGGCGGCTAGCTTTCTCCTGGCACTATTTGGCTATGGAGCCCTGGTGGCCCAGGCAGAGGTCTCTCACCACAGATCCTTGTTATTTTCTTTAAGACAGGGTCTCCTGTATTACAGGATGACACTTAACTCCCTGTGTAAGTGAGGATGACCTTGAACATTTTGCACCCCTGAACTGCTAGGATTCCAGGCAGGCACTCTGGTTTATGTGATAATGGGGGTGGAATCCAGGGCCTGTGAATATCATGTAAGTACTACCAACTGTGTTACATCCCCAGCTTATGTCTTGTAGGCTTGAGTTGATTTTTAAAGTAATAGTTCTGAGACTATTGACTTCAGTGAATTCTCTAGGAAGCAGAACTGGGGGAAAAGGTGTGGCTTTCATTCTTTGTTTTTTGGGAAGGTGCTGAATTAACTTGGTACAAAGCAGACAACAGAAACACGAAGGCATAGCACTCTTCACTTGGATTTGTGGCTGATGTCTAGGCAAATGGCATCGAACAGTGAACCCTATAACATTTGACTTGAACTTGGGCTTGAGCATTGTCTCGGAACACAGTTAATGATATAACTGGGTCATTTATGATCTGCAATTAAAAACTACATGTA
Source organism: Rhynchomys soricoides (assembly GCA_019843965.1). Taxonomy (NCBI): domain Eukaryota; kingdom Metazoa; phylum Chordata; class Mammalia; order Rodentia; family Muridae; genus Rhynchomys; species Rhynchomys soricoides. The sequence continues at coordinate 414,264 of JADRCH010007280.1, forward strand.
GAAATTTTACCACCTCCTTTCTGATCCCTACCATGTTCGTTCGTTCGTTCCTTCCTTCCTTCTTTACTTCTTCTCTTTTCCAGTACAAGGGATTGAGCCCAGCATAGTCACTTGCTAGCCAAGTACTTCTGAGTTCTATGGACAGCCCGAACCTGGTCCTTCTAAAATTATTCTTTGTTTGCCGGGCAGTGGTGGCGCATGCCTTTAATCCCAGCACTTGGGAGGCAGAGGCAGGAGGATTTCTGAGTTCGAGGCCAGCCTGGTCTATAGAGTGAGTTCCAGGACAGCCAGGGCTACACAGAGAAACCCTGTCTTGAAAAACCAAAAAAAAAAAAAAAAAATTCTTTGTTTTTGAAATCTATTTACCTGCAATTTTATGCCATGTACAGCTGAGAATAAAATGTTCAAAGTTTTAAATGCTCCTCCCCACACCCACTGGTATTTTTTTCAGACAGGATCTTACTGTGTAGCCCTAGTCTGACCATGAAATGTTAATCCTCTGCCTTAGCATTTCCAATGCTGTGACTGGAGGCATGCCCCACTATGCCTGGCCTACATTGACTTTTCAAATATTTTTTAGATTTACTTTTTAATTATTTTATATGTATAAATATTTTTTCTACATGCTTGTATGTGTATCATGTGGTGCTTTGCGCCCTCAGAGGTCAGGAAGGTGTTGGATCCCCTGGCACTGGAGTTACAGATGATTGTAAGCGGCCATGGAGATGCTGGAAATCAAACCCAGATCCTCCGCAACAGCAACACATGCTCTTGACTGCTGAGGCAACTCTCCAGCCCTCCACTGGGGTTTTTGATTGGAGTTAAATTTGCTATATAGATTAGTTTCAAGAGAATCAACTTTAAGAATTTGTAGTTTAAGGGGCTAGAGAGACAGAAGTGCTTAAGGGCATCTAGTGAGTGTCCTTGCAGAGAAGCCTAGGCTGGTTCCCAGCACCCACGTTGGGCCACTTAGCACATGTAACTCCAGGTCCAGAGGATCTGAGGCTCTCTCGGTAGGCACTGCACCAATACCTACACAACCCCTCAGCCCCTATATACAAAATTTAAAAAATCTTAAAAGATCTAATTTCTTTTACATTATTGAGATTTCCCGTTCAAAAGTGGTCTATGTAATTCTTTTATCTTTGTGTTTGTTTTCATAATCTTATTCATCTTTGTTTCTCACAGTGCTGTTGACAAGCATTTTATAGTATAGATTCTTGTGATGAATAGGATCTTTTCCTCCTCCTCCTCCATTTCTCTAACTCATAAATATGGTTGCCTGAGAAAGCTCATGATATTTTTTATATATCTGAAATTAGCAGTAACAAACTTAACTAAGTGTGTGTGTGTGTGTGTGTGTGTGTGTGTGTGCGCGCGCATGTATAACATGGACAGCTTCCAGTGATGACCCACAGTCTCTGCTCTACACACACACACACACACACAGACAGAGACAGAGAGAGACAGAGAGACAGAGACAGAGAGAGACGGAGACAGAGAACACTTTACTGAGTGAGCTTAATTCCCAGACTCATATTTTGTTTTGCTATGTAGCCCTGGCATGTGCCGGGATGCTTGGTTTTGACTACGTTTTTGAAATGTATATAGTTATAGAATAATATCCATTAAATCCAGTTGAATATATAATTCAAATAAAAATAGTTTTTTTTGTTCTGTTTTATTTAGTATTAAATTTCTAGGACATGCAAGAGAGTGAGTGCTTATTATTAAAATTTTCAGTTCAATGGAAGGAAGAACAGATAAATAATCCCCAGATTTTCCATTCATGAGCGTAGAACTATAGAGATTTTGTTTTGAGCCAGGCATAGTGGGGAAGTTGAGATAAGCAGATGGTTAGTTTGAGAATAAACAATTTTGTCTTCTTATTCTCTTGATTCCTTAAATGTTGTGGCTCTCTACCTTACAAGGATTCTTGTTTGTGAATTTTCATAACTGCTTTATTTGAAATTGACCAGTACTGGAATGAACTCATATGTCCCACAGTATGGAATGAAATGTAACAGCCTTTGGTACACTCCACTGGGAGGGATGGCTTCAGAATTGGAGTGAATGGCATCAGGCAATGTTAAACACTGCGAACTGCATCATCCCACCTGTATGACTTTCTTGGAATTACATCACTATGGAGGCAAAGAACAAATTAGTGGTTATTTGGGGTGTGAGATGACTGCAGGATGGAGACATAGGAGAGGTAGAGACAGAGGTGAGGAGAAGGGGTCATTATGGTCATGGAAATGTTCTTTGTCTGGACTGTGGTGACATCACATGACTCTACACATGCGATAAAGGTATATGGAAATGAGCCAACACTCTCAAATGAATGCAGGTAAAACAGCAGAAGTCCAAACCCAGTGTATGATTATATGAATTTCAGTATCTTTATTGTGATAATATACTATGTTTTACCATAATGTGACCTGTGGAGGAAACTGAGCAAAGCACAAGAAACCTCTTTATGTTGCTTCTTACAGCTCTGTAAATCTATAGTTATCTTGTTAAAGTTTTGAGATCATATTGCTCAGGAGTTCTGGAGACATCTGCTAGGTGCATAAAGCAAGAGGCCGTTCCAACATAATGTGTTCAGAAAGGAGGCGGCAAGGAAAGGGAGGAAGGGATCGGCCACGAACTCTGCAGAGTTTAGTTGGGTCAAGACAGATGCCTGGCAGGAAGCCCCGGGTGCAGAGCTCAGCAGCCTCTGTGAATATGACCACATAGGTTTGGAGGGACATAGCTGAGATCTTAGAAACAGAGAGGCACGCTGGAGGTTGGATGACCATGAAAGATAGCATTCTGTGGCACAACTACAATAGCAAGGTAGTCATATCTATGAAGGTCACTGAAGTGACACAGGACAAGAGGAAGACTTTATTTTAGCGACAAAGGACAGAGAGACTCTAGCTAAGTGGCCTCAAATCCACTAAAGGGGTTAGGAGGATAAAGCTTCCATCTTTCCATGTGCTTTCTTCCTCAAGCCAGCCTCTGCTATATTCTGGGCTCAGTGGATGGTGTCACCATCTTGTCTGAAATGCCAAGGCTTGTCCTTATCATGCTCCTACCCTGGACCCCTCCCCGATATCCCCCTACCCCTCCCCAACATGGTCTTCCTTCTCTCCCTTCCTTTCTTTCTCTGGCCAACACCCGCCACATACCCTGTCTCCATAGGTTCTCTGTAGGCTCTTTGTATGGGTGGCATGACTCAGAGGCTTCCTCTGCCCTCAGACCCCTTTCTTCTGTTTCTTTGTGTGCAAGGCAGAGAACATGGTCTCCTTTGTTCCAGTGTCTCTACCAAACTCCCACTTTCTAATCCTTTCTCTTCCTTACTACCTGGTAGGTACTCAGGGTTTCGTGGCTAATTCATCTCATGCTGATGCTCTGGCTCAAAAATCCCATGAAGAGCATTCACCAAAGGTTTTCTGTTAACCAAATAAAGCTCCCTAGACATTGTGTGTGTGTGTGTGTGTGTGTGTGTGTGTGTGTGTGTGTATGTGTGTGTGTTATGTGTATGTTTGTGTGTTTTGTGCACATTTGTATACATGTCATGGATAGAGGGTAACACCATGTGTTTTCAGTTGCTCTCTACTTTTTTCTTCTTCTTCTTCTTCTTTTTTTTTTTACTTTTGATACTTTATTTCCATTTCAAATGTTTCCCCCTTTCCAGGTCTCCCTTCCGGAAACCCCCTATCCCCTCCCCCCTCCCCTGCCTCTATGAGGGTACTCCCCACCCATCCACCCACCCTGCTCTTTACTTTTTGAAAAATGAGTTTATTTATTTACCTTTTATGTCTGTTTTGGCAGCTCATATGTTAAGTGCATCACTTGAGTGCAGTGCCTACATAAGTCAGAAGAGGGTGCCAGATCTCCTTGAACTGGAGTTACAGGTGGTTGTAAGCCACCTAACATGGGGTTCTGGGAACTGAACTTGGGTCTTATGGAAGAGCAGCAGCGAGTCATCTTAACCGCAGAGCTAGCCATCTCTCTAGTCCAGGCCACCTTAGTTTTTGACAGAGTCTGTCACCAAAACTAGTTTACCAATTGACTAGGTGGAGTGACTAAGGAGTTCTAGGGACTGCCTGTCTCTGTACCCAGTGCTAGATTTACAGATGAGTGCCAGCCACTACATCCAGCTTTTACGTGGCTGCTGCTCATCTGAACTCAGGCCCTTATGCTTGTGCAGCAAAAACTTTAATGAGCCATCTCCCTGACCCTGTTTGACTGTTTTAAATAGAATAAGGTTTTCTGAGCTTAGAACCATAGTACCTGGTCTTTTGTGCTTATATGCTGGCATTTGGAAACACACCTTATTTCATGCTTGGGCAATCAGGCTTAGGTTTGGTTGGAAGCCAGGTATATTTATGGTTCATAAGACATATGACCTGCCCCTCTTCCATCTCACACCCTGAATACTTGGCCATTTCTCATCCTTCTTCTCAGCATACTTTATAGAAGGCCATCACTGATCCAGATGGGAGCTGCAGAACGCCTGATCCACTAAGATGTGAGACATAGCACCTGCTAGCTCCTGTTGTCCCTGATCCAGCCACTCTGTTATGCTTCCCTCACCATGATGTACTTTATTCTCTAAGACTCTGAGTCAGTAAGGCCTTCCTCCTGAAGTTGCTTCTGTCAAGCGTTTGTCCCAGCTAGAAGACTAGAAATTAAAAGGTGGAGAGGGGACTGGGCTGTAGCTCACTTGGTGTAGTACTTCTTTTATCCCAGCATCACATCAAACCCAGGCATAGAGACTACCGTTGTCAAGGTGCTTTCCAGCTGTAGCATGGGTCAGGACTCCATTCCTTTGCACCTCACTGATGGTAGCTGGGCTCACAGTGTAGCTGTTCTGCTTCATAGGCGGTAACCTGTAGCCACCTTGTAGAGGATGTTTTCTGATGCTGACACCACAGTCATGTTTATGGATAACAGTTGTTAATGAATGCAGGTTGCTGTTCATTTTCCATTGTCCGGTGACTTTAAGTGTCATTTTCCAATGGAGAGTCTTCTAGGTGCCGGGTCTGTTCATGGCACTAGCTCCCTGATGGATCTCCCCTCTCCTCTCCTGTGCCCTCTCTATCACTTCTCTTTCTGTGCCGTTCTTCCCTCTCTCTAGTTTCACTTCTCTCTTCTTTCCTTCCCCTCCTCTTCCTTCTCCCCCCTATTTCTTTTTGTATTCCTTTCAGCAGACTAGATTTGTCCCAGTGACCCCCCTACTTCTGCCTCTCATGTGCTGGAAGATGGGTGTTTGCGTTGCTCTCTCTTCAGCAGTGTTACATGTGACGTATGATTGGCCAGCATCACTTTTGTGTTGTTGTTGGGCAATTTTCCACTGTGAGCCTATATTCCACGTATTTCTCCTGAAGACAGATGTCTGGGTTGCTTTGTCTTTATTAGTATTACAAATGAAACATATCTGAGAAACCAAGGAGGAGCATTCCTGACTTATGGCACACATGTGTTTAATGCCTTAAGAAACTTCTGGGGGTTTCTGAAGTGCTTCTACCATGTTACACTCTCAGTTGTGCATCCCTTTCTTCCCAAGATTAAGAGGAACTTCCAGAAAAACAGAAGTGGCTTAAATCAGAAAACCAGAAAATTCCCATCCAGAAGAGCTGCGAACCACTAAATATTGATTAAAACAGAAGAATGGTAGAAGCACTTGGGAATGCCTACTGTGTCTAGTGTCTGTGGACACCCATGTGCTCATTTTTACTGTTTCCCAGGGGTTTGGAGAGACCGAGGATACAGATATGCATGCTTGAGGACATAATGTTTTAGTTATAAAGATGTGTGTGGCATCCAGCTTGAAGTTCTCTGTAAAAGGGGCCAGCTGTTCCTGACTTCTTCCTCTTCTCTGCCTTTTCTTTCCATTGAAGCAGATAGCAAAAATGATGGTTTCTGTTCCCTCTGATCAAAGACTGTTAACCTTTCAACCATAGTCTTACCACAAAGCCATGAACAATTCAGTGAAGGGGGAAATGGGCCTGTTGACATTTTACAGGATTTGAAATGCTAAAGATCCTTTTGAGGGTGGGGACAAGTACACAAAGAAGTCTATTTGAGATGCAGGGTGGGAGGCAGGAGGTGAGAACTGTTTGGCTGGGTCCTTCTGTGCTCAGCCAGGTGGGTGCAGGTGGCATCTCCGCTGTTTACACTGATCTTTGTTCCTGGGAGGGTAGCACCTTTAATGTGTGCACCGACCTGCTTCTCCCATTCTCAGGAAACAGCTTGTTTGTACTCTTGGAACTGCACACACCCTCCCTAAAGGACGGGGTTTGTTGTGCTGATAGGGGAGGCACTGACCCTGGCCCTCAGAGCCCCTGTAGAGGGAGGGGTACAGGAGGTGGAGCCTTTGTGTGTGGTATTCTTAAACAATGCTTGTCATTTGTGGCTTTGATATGTTGCTTAGGCTACCTTTTGAAGACTAGGCAGGACACTTCCATAGATCAGGATGCACAGATTTGTATGGTACCAAAGTGGCCGGAAGCACTTTCCTAAGGGAGAAAGTCTTGCTAGCTCTGTTGCTCCTTCCATTTAAGAATAAAAAAAAAAGAATAGGGCTCAAAACCTCTGCACTCTGTAATTCGGTCAATCATCATTGGTTATCTGTTAGTCTGGCAGGCAGGTGTTGTAAAAACACGAAAACAGTATTGGAAAAGGATGTTCCAGCTTGGGGGGGGGGGAGCCCGGGCTAAGGCTTGCCGACTTGACTTTAAACATCTTTTGCAGTAGAACTTATCACAGCCAGTGAAGCTGGGGGTGGGGTGGGGTGGGGGATGGGGGTGGGCAGTGTAGGGAAGAAACCTAATTATGCAAATTTTGATCTTAAAGCTTTATTCGTATGTTTCCTGGCAGGCTGTTCTTTAATCTCAAGAGCAAGATTGCTCAGAATTACCATATATTCTCGTTAATTGCATTAAAATTATAGCAAAGGTTGTTTTTGCTATAATCAAGAGTGATTTTGATTAATACTTAGGAAATCAAACGCCTCACCAGCAGTGGGAATGAGAATAACCTTCTCAGTCAGTCGTCCTTTCTCTTCCTTCCCTCCCCTTCCTCCGAAAGGCCAAAGATACAAATGCATTTGAAGGGATTTTTAAGAGTCTATTTGCTTTTACAGATAGTCATGCTTAGGGAAAACACTCCAAAATGGGAGTCCATTCCCCCCCCCCCCCCCCCCCCCCCCCCCCCCCCCCCCCCC